>JANEHK010000174.1:47047-79906 GCA_025960845.1 Tachycineta bicolor | reverse complement strand
TTCTGCTGTATATTGAGTCCTGTGCCTTTAAGACTGGTTCTAAGAGCAAGGAGAAGTGCAGAGTTTGTTTTGAGAAAACTGCCTGACTCCTCTACATTCTTCTGCGGACGGTGTGTTTGGCGGAGGCTTAGAGACGCTGCAGGACAGAGATATTTTGCTTTTAGTTAGTTTCAGCTAGCTAGGGCAGAGAAGTTCCCTGGACTGGGTGGTTTTTTTTTTTCTTTCCTTTTTCTTGGAACTGTTTAAACCTGCTCTGGACTGAAAACCTAGGGGAGCACTGGGGGCTGCACCTGGGGCCCACTTGGGCCTGGACCTCGGCATTTTCCAGCAGCGCCGGAGGGACTGGGACTGAGGAGAGACTGAGAGAGAGCTGAGCTCCACCCACGGCAAGGACTTTCTCATTTTGCCATCTCACTCCAGAACGAGAGATTTTATTGTTTCATATTATTCATTCTTTATACTTGTATGCACTTTATTTGTTTAGTAAAATAGTTTTTTTCCACTTTTCTCCACAAAGGTTTTTTTGCTTTTTTTTTCCCGGACTAGTTAGAGGGAGGGGCCACTTGGGTTTGCTTCCCAGAGGGATCCTATATTTGGGTTTTCCCCCAAATTTGTCTCCAAACCAGGACAGTTCATTGTTCAGGGAAGGGGCTTGAAGTTTCTCATTTTGTCTCACCCAATATGTTTTCCCATTTAGGGTACACATTTTTAATTTACTTTTATCATAGCACAATTTGTTCACTTGCAAATACCCTACAAAAGTAGGTTCCCGTTAACCCCCAATCCATACAGTTTTATTACAATTTCTACACATGGGAATTATGGGCATTTTACTGAGCCCCCTCCTTTTCCTAGACATTGCCACTGGGTGATGGGCTTTCTCTGTTTGGTTGTTAATTTGGGACCCATTAGTATATTTGCAGGTTTCCCCCCTTCCCCTTTGGTCACAGTTAAGGTGTACCCTTGGGTCTATGTTCTGGCCCCAGGTAGGTTCTAGCCGAGTTTCCTATGGGTCAATTTCTTTCCCCATTCTCTCCTGAGGATTGGGGAGGCCACTCGTGAGGTACACGGCTTGACTCAGGATCACCAGGATTACCCATAGGCGTATCCCTCTGCCCATCCCTTCACCCCCTGGTGTGCCACCAGCGGCAGGGTAAGCCATCTTCTCGGCAGCAAGGATATTCTTCTGGGCCCCCGTGGGTGCTCCTCTGAGCATACTGTCTTTTGTACTGTTCCCACATGGCCAATTTTATCTGGTCAGCTATGCAGGGTACTTTTACTGTCCTTCTACACTTGATTGCTAGTGGTTTTGCCTTTTTGTTCAATTTTCCCCTTATCCCGTTTGTGAAATAGTGGAACCACTCAAAAGAATACAATTCAAAAAGGCCCGCTTCGGTGGCAAGGTATAGAAAAAGATCAGTGAGCCTTCTTTCTTCCTCTAAGCAATTTTCACACAGGCTCCAAGGCTTAATTCCACTGTAACAATGAGTTACCTAAATTTCCTTACAATACCCGCACTTAACGTGAACAAAAGGATAGCAGGGACACCCTGCTTGGTTACAACTTAGCCGGTAGATGTCGGTCATTGGAGGTTTCGATGAATCCTTAGCTTCAAGTCTCCTGGAGCTGAGGTGACTTTCCACTGAGGAGAACTATCTTGCGGTTCAATCCTTTTCACCCGAGATGAATGGGTCCAGCCTCTTTCAGCGGTTCTCACTACCCTGTCTGTTGTGAGGAGAACGAGAAAAGGTCCTTCCCAGTGAGGTGATAATGGTGTCTCTCTCCATGCTTTGATCAGCACTTTGTCTCCAGGCTGGATTCTGTGAATGGCAAATCCCAAGGGTGTGTTCTGTGCTATTAATCTGCGTTTTCAGAGCTCCTGCAAATTTTTATTAATTAAGACAAGATAAGATTGGATTTGGCAATCTTCCATTCGAGGGTGTCCCACGGGCATTCCATGTTCATATGGCATTCCATATAACATCGAAAGGGGATAAACCAGACCCTGAATGGGGTTGGGTCCTTACATTCAAGAGTGCTAAAGGGAGGCACCTTACCCAGGACATCTTAGTTTCCAGCATAAGCTTAGATATCTGAGCTTTTAAGGTTTGATTCATCTGTTCCACCTGTCCCAAGCTCTGGGGGTGCCAGGGTGTGTGATATTCCCATCTGATTCCCAGGGCTTCTGCCAGGTGTTTTATAATTTTAGAAGTGAAGTGTGTTCCCTGATCCGAGTCAATGGAATCTGGGATCCCATATCTAGGTATGATTTCCTCTAATAATCTTCTCACTACTGCCTGGGCTATGGCCCGGGAGCTTGGGAATGCCTCCACCCAGTGGGTCAACTGATCCACTATTACTAATAAATATTTATGTCTTCCAATTTTAGGTAATTCAGTGAAGTCTACTTGAATCCTCCCGAAGGGGCGGTATGCTAAGGGGCGACCCCCAGGAGTGATTTGCCTGCTCCTTGATTTGTTTATTTTCTGGCATATCATGCAGCCCTGGACTTCCTGTTTTGCCATTTCACAAATACCTTTATATCCAAAAATTTTTAGGAATTGTTCAGCTAATGCTTGGGTTCCCCAGTGAGTCTGAGAGTGTAATCTCCTTAATATTCTCCAGGCATATGCTTTTGGGATTAACTCTCGGCTATCGGGTAACTTCCATTTACCCCCCTCTAGTGTTCCCCCTATTTTCTTGAAGTCCTCAATTTCCTTCTCGGTAGGCTGCGGGGGAAATTCCTGGTGCTCCACCCTGGGATCCTCAGGAGTGCTTAGTGTGAGAAGAGCAGCTCGTCTTGCCTCCTGATCAGCTACATTGTTCCCCCTAGTTCTAAACTGCAATCTTGTTTGATGTCCTTTTACATACACTATGGCAATGGCTTTTTGCTCCCGTATAGCTTTCAAGATCTGCTTTATTAGATCCTCATGTACTAAATTCTTTCCTTGAGTGTTTATTAACCCTCTTTCCTCCCATATTTTTCCAAAAGTGTGTACCACTCCAAAAGCATACTTAGAATCAGTAAAAATGGTTCCCACCTTTCCCCGCAGTTCCCTTAAAGCCTGCAGGACCGCGTACAACTCGCATGCCTGGGCTGACCAAGATGCACTTAGTGGTCCTGATCTAATTACCTCCCCTGTTTTCCCGTCTATGACAGCATAACCTGATTTTCTTTTTCCTTCTATGACTCTAGCCAAGCCATCCACGAACTATTTCTCTCCTTCTTCTAACTCTTCATCTTCCAGGTCTGCTCTTATTTTTGTTTGCAATTCTATTAAATCCGAGCAACTGTGGGTGGGTCTTTCTGACGCTTCCCCGAAAAGAAATTCTGCCAGATTGTTAGCTTTTGTTGTTCTCAATTCTAATTCAGGGGCATGAATGAGAATGGCTTCGTATTTCAGAAGCCTAGCATCCGTGAGCTATTTCTCTGCTTTCTGCTGCAAAATAGTTCTTACATTGTGTGGGGTGTAAATCACTAGGGGAGCTCCAAAGGTAATCTTTTTGTCTTCTTCCACCAGCAGTGCAACCACCACTATAGCTTGCAAACATGTGGGCCAACCCCGGCTTACGGGGTCCAGTAACTTTGAAAGATAACCTACAGGTTTCTTATCTCCTGCCCAATCCTGTGTGAGGACCCCATGTGCGGTATGATTGTTTACATCAATGAATAATTGGAACTTTTTATTTACATCGGGTAGGCTCAAGACAGGGGCTGCTATTAGAGCTTCCTTTAATCGCTGCAAGCCCCTATCATCATGTTCAGTCCACTTTACCTTTTCTGTGGTCAATTTCTCATATAGGAATTTTACTTTTTCACTATACCCTTCTATCCATTGTCTGCAGTATCCCAGAAGTCCTAGCATTTGGCGTACCTGCCTTTTTGCCCTTGGGGGAGGCAATTCTAGTGTAATAGACTATGGACACAAAGAAAAGTTCTAATAGGAATTTATTAGATTGCAGCAGGCAAGGCAAAGGCAAATACAGCGCTGGGCGACAGGGAAGCTTCTGCTTCACCAACTGCCGCGCGGGCAAGTTCTCACTCCCCCTTTTTATCTTGCTTTTTCCGTCGATTGACGTGTTCTTCCTGTAGTGTTCTGCGTATGTGTGGCGTGTTGCTAGGGGGTCTTTTTCTGCCTCCCGATGGTCGCAGAGATGAAGAGTGGTAATCATTCTCTAGTATCTCTTAGTGCCTTCTTTCTGATATGGTAACTAAGCTTGAGTTCCTAAAACTTAAAGCTGATTAAGGAGCAGAAAACAAAGGATTGAGCAAGAGCATGCTTGCACATGGCTTTTCTATAAGCTTAAATAGTAACATAGTAACTTCTTGTTATTTTGAGTTATTTAACCTCCAGTGAACAAAAACAGTTTATGTTTATCACACTAGTATACCAGACACTCTTTCTGGGTCCAACTTTTTCTTTCCCCTAGTAATCCAGTGCCCGAGATGTTTAACTTCAGGCTCTGTGGATTGTAACTTTTGTTTTGAAACCTTTAATCCCTTTTCTCCCAAAAAGTTCAGTAACTCAATGGTACATTTTCTTACCTCCTCCGCTGTTTCTCCTGCAACTAGCAAGTCATCTACATATTGCAGGATTTTTGTCCCCTTTCTAGGGGAAAACTGACCCAGCAATTGCTCTAAGGCTTGCCTAAATAAGTTGGGTGAATCTACAAATCCTTGAGGCAGGGAGGCCCATCTCAACTGTTGCTTACAATTTGTTTCAGGGTCTTCCCATTGAAATGCAAAATATCACAACTGCCTTTGGCTAAAGGGCAAGTCTAAAATGCATCCTTTAAGTCAATTACACTATACCATGTATCCTCTGGGGAGACCCCGCCCAGAAGCGTGCATGGGCTTGCAACCACAGGAAACTGAGTCTTAGCTCCCCCATTCACTGCTCTCAGATTCTGCACTAGTCTATAACTCCTGTCTGTCTTTCCTACGGCTAGCATCGGGTTACCACATCAGGACACACACGGCTCTAAAACTCCCTTGCTCACTAGGTCATCTACTACAGGCTTCAGTCCCCGTCTCCACTCCAGGGGAACAGGACACTGCTTCACCCCCATGGGGTCCTCAGGTCTCTCGACCTCAACCGAAATTGGATCCATATCTAACCTCCTGGCTTCCTTCCCCGTATGCTACACTTCGGGGTTAATTTTCTCCTTGTCCTCACAGGTTAGTTTACAGATACTGACCACTAATTGTGAATTTCTCACGATTAAGTTAATTCTTAAGGCAACTATCAGATCCCTGCCTAACAGGTTATAATCAGCCTCTTCTACTAACAGCATATCCCCTAAACAAACTTTATTTTCTGCTTCAATTTCCACATCCTTTACTATGGGAACCTTAAAAGGCTCTCTCTTAGCCCCTATGACTACCATAAATTCTCTACTCACCGTGCACCCTCGAGGCAACTGTTTGAAAGTACTTTTTCAACTCTAGAGTTCACTAAAAAATCCATTTTTGTCCCTTTGGGTCCAATTTTAAGTGTTATCAAAGGCTCCCTTGATGTTAAGGACCCTAAAATGAAGAGCTCTCGACATCCCTAATCTTCCTTAAATATTTTCTCATCTTGTATTCTTTTTTCTTACAATAGGAACACTCTGGTCCCTCCTCCTGATTCCCAGGGGCCCCTTTTTGTGGACTGACTGGCCCTTTCGAGGGTTCCCTCATCAGGGTTTTTCCTGTGTTTTGGGGACGCTCCTGTTTTTGGGCTTCTTTCACAGCGGCCACCAGTACTCTAGCCTGTGCTTTCTGTTTCTCCTCATGTATATCTTCTGAGCTTCCCTTAACAATTCCTGCAATCCCTTCTCCTGCCACCCTTTGATTTTCTCTAATTTCTTCCATATGTCCTCCCATGATTTAGCCACAAATTGGGTTTTCAGCAGCACCTCCCCCACCGGAGAATCAGGATCCATCCCAGAGTATACTTGGAGACTTTTTCTTAATCTCTCCAACCACTCTGTAGGGGTCTCCTCTTTCCCTTGACACTCCCCGAATACTTTGCTCAAATTCTGTCCCCGAGGTACCGCCTCCCTAATTCCCTGGATTATTATATTCCTCATGTCAATCATATTCCTTCTACCCTCTTCGGTCTGTGCATTCCACTGAGGATCCTGGCTTGGCCACTTCTGATCCCCAGGAGTACTTTGAGGGTCCCGCCATTCCCACTCCCGCATCCCCGCTTGCTTTATCATCTCTCTCTCCTCAGTATTAAACAAGGACCTCAGGATTGCTGTGAGATCCTCATATGAATAAATACTGGTTCCCAAAAACTCATCCAGCCTCTCAGACACTCCTAAGGGGTCGTCCATAAGTTTTCCCATTTTCTTCTTAAAGACCCTAACATCGTTAGTATTAATCGGGACATTTACGAAACCGATAACACTGGGGGCTGTGGGCACTTCTCTTAAAGGGAAGAGGTTAGCTTTATCGCTTTCCCCTTCACTTTCTACCTCGTTCAATCTTTTTAACTGTCTCCAAGTCCTCCCAGCGGATGGAGTGTGCCTAGCCTCTAATGAAACTGGCAGAGAGGGGGCTGCAGGGCTGAGGAACACCGCCAAATCTAGCTCAAGCGGCTGGGGATCGAGGAGCGGGGTCGGGGTCTGGGGAGCCCGCGGCTCTCTCCAGGATAGTTGGGGAGCCAGCACGGGCTCCAGCGGAGGAGAGAGTCCGGCCAGTGGGAACGGAGCCGCTGCCCGTGGGGGCTGCGACTCCAAGGGAGTGGCGGAGGGCAGTGGCACAGGGCCGGGGGTACCCTGTCCCGAGGGGAACCCCGCTCTCACGGGGTCCTGCGGACTTCCCTGGTTTGGAAGGGGAGGGGGTGAAGGTACAAGGTAAGGTGGGGGAAGGTTATCTAAAGGCTCTCACCTATTACCTGAGGTGGTCCCAGGACCTCTTAGTTTCACTGGCAGAAATCTAGCATTGATTTTTCCTCAGATTTGTGCATACTCATGTTCCTCATTACTCCCTCCCTCGTTCACATAATTCACTAAAGCCATGCAAATCCATTTTTCAAATGTTCCAAAGACAGGCCATATCACATGATCCCATACTTCTAGTCCCCCCCATACTTGGATACAGTAGTGAATCATTTGCCTTTTAGACCTCCTCCTTCTCACAGAACATTCCTCCCAATGTTCTAACATCCACCCCAAAGGACTTTCGATCAGGATTTCAGGGATACCTCTAACAGTTCCCTTCTTAGGCTTCCCTGTGATCTTTTCCTTGGGTTTACTTTTTCCCTTGTCCCATAGTGTCAGCTCACCGGTTACTGGCCCTTTAAGGGTGATCAATCCCCCCTCGGGATTTTCCCGGTGATTATGAGCTCTGTTCTCCTACTTACTCTCCCCTGGACCGTTACTGGTCCTAGGCTGAAAGGTTTACCAGTCCCAGAACTCCCATGAGGACGTACCCTTCCCTTTCAGCCTTCCTGTGACCAATCCCCCCTCTGAAACTCCCTGAGTTTCTGGGCTTGACGTGTGAGGTGCGTGTTTTTGTTTTTTTTCCTGAAACTTTCGCTTCCCCCGCAATCCACCACGCCCCTCGCGGGGAAGTGGAACTGCGATTTTGGGGTCCCCACTTGCTTCGTGATAAAATCACGTCTCACTCACACGCTCGGTCACTCCCACTCAACCACGCAATACTTACGATCCTTTTCCTGCGTGGGCTCTTCATGCACGTAGATTTTTACGAGTTGATCTTCTTCACTGCAGCTCCGGAGGATCTGTTCCCCAGACCCCCCCTCTGAGTTCCCTTAGAGCTCTTACCTCGCCTAAGTCCTCTTTAAATGTGGCTTTTGATTTTACGTTCGTCGTGTGGCTGATCGGTTCCACACAGCCCCACTGGCTCCACCAGGCCGCTGAATTTTAGCAGGGTGCCTCCTGGTCAGAGACTGGGGTCCGAGGGTCCCAATATCACACCAATCACGTCGGGGTCACCAGAATTGTTATAAATACGATAGACCAAATTTTAGAAATCAAAATTTAGAATTTTATTGAGAGACAAAATGACAGTCTCGGACAGCCACAATTAAAAGGACAGCATCAAGCCCAGGATCGGCGCTGGGTGAACCATGGTAACACACTCTGCCAGTATGCTACCCCCCAGATTCACATTTCTGGCTTGAAGCTGCCCCTTTTTATACATTGGATCGCTGAGAAAATCGGGGCTCCGATGTTCTCCCCGTCCGTGGCAACTTCATTAACTATTCATGTTCGGAGTTGGGTGTTCTGAATAGGTTTTCCTGTGTAGACAATGGTCTTAATCGTCGAGCCCAGGTGTGCCATAGATATGATAATGTCCGGAGGAGACAGATGAGATATGGATAGATATGATAATGTCCGGAGGAGATGGATGAGATATGGAATGGATCTGATGTGATCATTTGGTTCCTGAGCTGTTCATCTCTTTCTTCCATCTTCTTTGTGTTCCTTTCAGGGTTTCCCAGAAGAGGCATTCCCATGTCCCTTTTGGCGTCATTCTTAACATAGTTCTCGTGTCCTTTTTCTTGCACTGTGCTGTCGGCAGAAATATCTCATACCCCTCCCCGTATGGTTTCTATCTCAGTTTACTTACAACATATTTGGGCAGATATAAAACTTATATTTTATATGGGTGTATTACAATACAGACATATTTCAAACACTAATTAACTTTAGGACATATATCACAATCCTAAATATTTGATCTTTTTTCCTACCAACTGAACCTTTTTTTTTAGACACTCTCAGTCCTTTTTTAGCAAGAAAATTAAGCAGCTTTACAGTAGCCTCCTCAACTACCTTTTCCTGTTCTCCTGATAAAAGCAAATCATCCACATATTGCAAGAACTTAACTCCTGAGGGTGGAGTAAACTCTCTTAACATTTTCTGCAAAACTTGCCCAAACAAAACTGGCGACTCAGTGTATCTTTGCAGTAGGACTGTCCATGTCAATTGTTGCTTTACTATTTTTCCTCCTTCCTCCTGTTCCCACTCAAAGGCAAAATACTGTTTACTATCTTCTGTAATCAGACACTCCCAGAAAGCATCTTTCAAATCCAGTACGGACTAATACTGATGTGAAGAAGGGATCTGATTCAGGATTGTATAGGGATCTGGAACTGTGGGATGGCTTGATTCGACAATTTTATTTTTTATTCTTAAATCTTGCACCATTCTGTAGGTTCCATCTGGTTTCTTAACCGGCAGGATAGGGGTGTTATAGGGAGACATACAGGGCTCCAAAAGACCTGCCTTTATCGGGGATTCAATGACAGACTGTAACCCCTTCCTTCCTTCCTTCCCTGGAAAGAGGGTATTGCTTTTTAGACACCGCTTGTCCTGGTTGTTTCAAATTTGGAGAGACTCTATGTCTAGTTTTCCATATTTCCTTGGGGCTGCCCACACTTCCGGATTTATTTCAGCATAAGCCTTCTCAGACATTTTACACAAAGATATCACAGTGTATGACTGTGTCATTTTTTACAATACTAACTTGCATTCCCACTCTAGCCATTGAATCCCTTCCCAGTAAATTACAATCACAATTAGGAACAAACAGGAATTCATGCATTTCAAACCTTTCTCCCACATCTATTAATAGCGGTTGAATAAAATACACTTGCTCATCCTTTCCACTCACTCCTTGAATGACTAATGACCTTTTTGATAATTTCCCCCCCTTGGGTATAAAATTTAAGGTAGATTGCAAGGCCCCTGTGTCTACTAGAAAACACTCCCCCTCTCGATCTGGACCCAGCTTAAAAGTTATCAAGGTCTCCTGACTCCTTGACATAATGGGAGCCCATGACACCCCTAACAATCCATTTCCATTATCCTCTGGACTTCCTCCTCCTGAGGGTCCAGCTGTTTCTGCGGACACTCCCTTTTCCAATGCCCTCCTGCCTGGCAGATAGCACACTGATTCCTTCCCAACCGCTGTTTGGATTGGATCTCCCCTGCCGAGGAGAGAATGCCTCTGCCACTTCCCTGTGGCTGACCCCGTCCCCTCTGTCCCAGGGGACCCCTTGGACCCTGTGGTTTATTCTTCCATAGCTGCAAAATCTCTGACATCGTCTTCGCCTTAGCTTTTACCTTTTCCTCATCCCTCCTTACATATACCTGCTGAGTTTTTCTACTTCCTCCAGAGGCTTGTTCTGCCACTCTTCATTTTTCTGTACCCCTTTCCTTATATCAGGCCAGGCTTTAGTAACAAATTGTTCCTTCAGCAATGTGTCAAAGGCTGGCCCCTCCGGATCCATCCCCCTGTGCTTCCACAAGGCCTCTCCTGTTCTAATGACATAGCCTTAGCTATGTTGGTAGTTCTGGGAGCTGCTGATTTGATTGCTTTAATTAAATAGGCACGGTAATTTGGAGGAGAGCCAGGCTGGCCTCAATATTTGGGTTCTACTGAGGGTCCACCTGGGGGATGGCATCATCCACTGTAGGTACATTAGATCCAGTCCCCTCTGCTGCTTGTGGATGTTCATCCTCCTACAGCTGCCGAGCTTTCTGCAAAATTATTTGCTTGTCTGATGACCCAAATAAAATATCCAAAAGAAAATCCCAATCCTTCCATGTATAATCCGCATTTTCCAAATATTCCTCTATCTTTTCCTCCACCCCTATGGGATCATCCAAATATGGGGGTAATTATTTTTTCAACACCCTTATATCCTGGGTAGTAAGTGGTACAATTACAAACCCAAACCCTTCCCCTTGACCCCCCCCAAAGGAACTTGACAGAGTGGCATCTGGTGTACCCCTGTCTCTTGGGTCCGGGGGGCTTCTAATGTCCTAAACTGAGTTCCTCTTCTAGTTCGTCCTAGGTTACAATGTAAGATGTGCCCAAAGTATGTATTATATCACCAACTACATGAGCTGTTGAAACTAGGTTGGGCAGTGTTTCCCTTGCCCCCTCCCTCCAGGCTATCTTCTGTTAATGGGCCATCAATGTCTTGCCACATGATTCAGGGGTAATGCCCTCCAGGAGCTATCTCTCTAATGGGCAATCAAGGACCCATTGCAAGGCTCATAGAATGCTATCAGCCCATTGTGAGATGCTCCACCCAGGGGGAGGACCCAAGCATTCCCACCTAGATATAATCTGGGTTTTGGGACAGGACAGGCAGCCTTGCCTACTGGATTCCCAGAGGACAAGAGCTACCAGACCTTTCCATAGGATCATTTCTTCAACAAGACCACTTCATCTGGACTGCTACCACCACCACAGGGTATCAGGTTGTATTCTGACTTTGTCAGTGATTTTTTGTACTATTGCATTTATTTTATTTTATTCTACCTTTTTTTCCCCCTCATATTAAATTGTATTTTCTGATTTGGAGTCTCTTGCTGGTTTTGCTTTCAAGCCAGCACATAATTCTATGTGGTGATATGATATGCTGCTCCCCTCCCCCTACACCATTATTATTCTCAGGTGGGGCCATAGGAACAACATTTCCCTGATTCCTTTGCTCTGGAAGTTGAGGATACAGGAGACCTGCAGCTGGTCCTGGTTCAGCTGGATACACTGGTGGACAAGACAGGGGAAGGTGCTGAAGAATATCCCAATTCTCACCAATTTCCTCTCCCTCCCTTTTTTTTTTCTTCTCCCTTTTTTCTTAATACATAGAATTCTCTTGTTGCTTGTCTAAACCATATTAATCCACATTCCTTTTCAATCCATCCTTTCCAATTCTCCTCTAAATACTTCAACAAAATTCAACACAAATGAATTCTATGTGTTCCATAAGGTGGCCATATAAGCCCCTCTGGAAACTTATACTCTGGCCACACAAAATAACAATATTTTACCATAATCTCCATAGTTACCTCTGGGTGAATGCATAATCTGTCCCAAGTCCTCAGCATTCTCCCCAAGGGACTCTCCGGGGGTATTATGGGATCATCACCCCTTTTGCCGGGACCCCTTCCCGGCTTTGCCCTTGCAACTTTCCATGGGTGCTTTGTTTTACCTGTTCTGCCCTCCATGGGTGCCCTCCCAGGTTTGCTCCCCGAAGATCCCATTTTACTCACCAGTGAGATTTTCAATGGTCCTTTTCTGCGGACTCTTCACAGACCCCCCCTGGTGTGCCACTTGTCTGTCTCCTGTACAGTCTCGGGAACCTAATCCATTGCCGGGTGTTGGCAGGCACTAAGGGGAGCTGATCACTGAAACTGGGTGAGGCGCGCCTTCAGCTCCACTCACTGCCCGCTACCCTGGATGGTGGAAATATCCTGGACACGAGCCCCCAAATTGTTAGGAAAATTAATCCACAAATGCCAGAAGTTTATGTCCAAAATGGAGACAGAGGAGTCTTTTTACTTTATTCAAATAAGGGGAGAGGCCATGGGGCATTTCCCCTGGGGTCTTTCTCAAATTTTGGAGGACTGCCTCCTATTTATCCTAATTTCCTGGATGCATTTCCCTCTCTTTTCCCATTGGCTGAGGTACTTGAGAGGTACAGACTTCCTGGAGTGCTTAATATCTAAAATTCCCCTTTAATGTATAACCCACCTTTTATTTTTGAATTCTTATGGAATTTATGGGTTTTCTCCATTGTTTCTTTCATCGTTCAATATCCAATTTCATTTATCAGCAAACCTACAGTTTGTAAAGGCAAATACCTTCTTTTCCATTCATCAATCAGTGGAATCCTTCCTGTAATAAATATGATGGACTGAATTCTAGAAATCAAAATTTTAGAATTTTATTGAGAGACAAAATGACAGTCTCGGACAGCTACAATTAAAAGGATAGCGTCGAGCCCGGGATTGGCGCTGGGTGAACACGGTAACACACTCTGCCAGTATGCCACCCCCAGGTTCACATTTCTGGCTTGAAGCTGCCCCTTTTTATACACTGGATTGCTGAGAGAAAATCGGGGCTCCGAGGTTTTCCTTGTCCGAGGCAGCCTCATTAGATATTCATGTTCGGGTTCTGGTGTCTTGAATGGATTTGCCCAGGAAAACAATGTCCTTAATCGTCGAGTCCAGGTGTGGTGTAGTGATGGTAATGTCAGGAGGAGACGGATGAGATATCGATCTGATGTGATCATTTGGTTCTCTGGGTTCTCCATCTCCCTTTTCCGTTGTCTTTGTTCTCCTCTTAATGATTCCCGGCAGAGGTATCCTCGTGTCCCTTTTTGTGTAATTCTTGGCATAGTTTCTCGTGTCCCTCCTGTGTAACCTCTGACAAAAGGAAATTCCTTGTACCCCTCTCCGTGCAGTTTCGTCTCAGTTTACCCATAGTATATTCGATTAGAAATAGAACTTATATTTATAGGGGTGAATTACAATACATATATATTCCAACATGAATTAACTTTAGGACATATATCACATTCCTATTGTTTCTTTTATCTCTCAGTGCTAGTTTTATCAACCAGCAGACCCACTACTTGTTTGTAAAGACAAGTCTGTCATTCCTCTCACCTCCATCTGGTCTTGGTGGTAAGGGTCCTCCACTGCCCCATGCCAAAAAGTAGAGAATCTAGTGGATTGATACATGTTTGGACCAGGTAGGAATGTTCATATGCCTCCCCTGGGGAGGGCAAGTTTGATACTGTCCCTTGCAACACTGTGGCTCTGTTGCATCATGTTGCAGGGCTCTGCTACAGGGTCTGGGGACCCCTTTGGGGAGGGGCCTTTGATGGGCCATGACATTCCCTCTGCTGCCCAGCATGTGGATGCAGCCTTTCCTGGGGTGAAGCGGCCTCACAGCTGAGCTGGTCTGTAAGGTGGAGGATGGGTGTTAACTGCCTCGGACCAGAGGCTTTTTCCCCACACACACAAAATCTCCCCACCCTTTGGTGTGAGAGTCTGTTCAAATCTGGCAGCTGATAGCCCTCAGGCTGTGGTCTCCACCTTGAAGGTGCTAAACTTTATCCCTCTGTGAATGTATTCTCTCCCCAGCCCAGACCTGTCACTTTGTCTTCATCAATGTGCATGTTACAAAGGGGGCGAGGGGAGAGCTTAGACACATCCCTGCCTTTTCCAGGTTTCTGGCAGTAGACAGCAGCTTTATTGAGGCAGCCAGCAGCCCAAACCCCACTCTTGCTCACAAGTTCTTAATAATGACTGATCAGGCCTATTACAATATGAATTATTTATTGATTAGGTCAAGGAAAACAGACATAGGACTTTAAACAGATATACTTACTACAGAGGATAACATTAAAAAAACCTACTAGTAGATAAAATACAGTGCACAATAGTAAAGGTACCTATGCTACAGCTAGCAAAGAAATAGTATAGATTAGGAGTCAATGTCACTTATCAACAAAAAATTAGTGGTGTGCAGAGAATCTCCTAGTTCCTCTCAATCCCCAGGGAAGTACCTTGATGCCAACATCTTAGCATCTAGGAGAAATCTCCGCACACTCAGAAAGTGTATGAGTCTCCTGATTTAATGAAAATCATAGTGGTCTTTTATAGTTGTAAAAGTGCTTGTGTTCTGTCAGTCACTTATTTTTGGTTCATCCTTTCTCACCATTCATGACAAGATATTTATTGCTGGCTAAGGAGTTTTTCAGATGAGATAATTCATCACATGACAAACCATTCTGGCCTGACTTTAGCCATATGTGAGGGGAGATAATGTTTTGCTGTATCAGGGGGTGAAAGGTCCTGCCACAGTACAGTCCAGGGTCTTAAGGTTTTGATGGTTTTCTCTGCAGCTTTTATACAGTTTTGCTGTAATAGGCAAAAGTCCTTCATGAAGATGTTTAAGCCATAAATGAAAACATTTCAGTCTCTGACAACATGTTGAGATGTTAATTTTGAGGAACTAAGGATTTTTAGGAAAGTTAAGATAATAAGTTGCTGAATTAGCTGAAGTAGATAGGTAATCTTTGTTAGCAGTTAACAGAAGCCGGATCTTAGATAAGCTACCCCGGATCTTGTAACTCATTTCTTGTCAGGTTTATGTTTATGTAGTTGTGCTTGTAATGAAAAACAAAATGTGGTAAATAGGACATAAGATAGCTGCAGATTTCCTGCTCAAAGGACCCATTGAACACAGGAAACTGTAAGTTCTACCAAGGATCCATTTGTCATGAATGCATTGAAAAGGTAGAAAGGTCAGGACGAGGAAGACTCATCTTACTTCCTCATTTTGGGTGACCCCTCCCCAGAAGAGACCCCCGACTCATTTTAAGAAACAAAGTACGCATGCTTAATAGCCTTTTTTGCCAATTAGCATATGAAGCGAGGAATGGGAGGTGACAGGGGTATGAATATGCATTTGTATTTTGGATATTCAACACTTTTGTAAATAAAAGGCTTTGTAATTACCTGTGAATTTGGCAGTGCGAATTAGGGAAATATCCCGCGTGCTGCCCGGCCGTAATAAACATACACTTTCTAACTTTAAACTGTTAGAGAGTTTTTGTCCGTCACAGTTGGGTATCAATACTAGATCATTACCCATATTTCTTTAATAAGTCAATGTGACATGGTTAAATGTGATACAAATAGCTCTGCAGTCTCTATGCTCTTCCACCTTTGACCTAAGGAGCACCATGAAAAAAACAGTGTTGTTTCTATAGCTAATGCTTTAGCCTCGATCTACATCTGACATCCAAGTAGCTGCCGCTGAGCACAAACCACTTATGGGCCAGTCTGTGGTTAGATAATCCACAAGGTGAAAAGCCATGGTAGATCCTCAGCACTGACTTCTCATACCAGTGTTCACAGGGCAGAGCCTGGCCAGGTCCCCTACATCTCTTCTTCCTTGATAAAAGTTTATGCTTAATTGCCCATCCTGCTGCCTTTCTGTAGCCACTGCTGAGTCCCTGGGGTTGCCTGCCTGCAGGTTTCTCATTTTGATTATTTATTTGCATTACCACAGATCTGGCACCTCTGCTCACAGTTTCAACCTCCAATAGTTGGCAACCCACTTTTCAGACAGGACACAGAGACAGAACAAAAGGTAGAAGCAAGATAGCCCCAACCAGCATACCAGAAATAGTTTCATCACATCCATAGCCAGACGATTACCAAGTTTTTCTTTTACAGCCTCTACAAGAAAACAAGAAAAAATGTTTATATTTGGTTTGTGTGGCATGGTTTTAGTAGCAGAGGGGGACTACAGGGGTGGTCTTCTGGTTTAGGGCAAATTTGGGAGGAAACCACTGAATGGGGTCCTATTGTAGTGCATTAATTGGGTTTATATTGTGTTTCATTTTTATATTGGATTTGTAATGTTTTCTTCCCTGTTCCCTTTGGAAACTGTATCACGTGGTTTGTCCCTGCTTGGCCCCACACTGGAATGTAACCCAACTCTGTTCCACTCCCACCTTGTCCCTGATTGGGTAGTGGCTTGTCCCTGCCTCTGGGCCTGTCCCCCCTGGGAAAAGCCCAGGGATGGGCGGGGCCTCAGTCTCTCTGGCACCGGTGGGGATGGGGAAGGAGCTAAAGGAGCTCTGGACCAAATAAAGCTATAATTTCCGCCCCCGGACAAAGAGCAGGCTCTTGCCTTTTGCCATCGACGGTCGTCTGAGTCTCTCTTAAGAACCACCACATTTGGTGCCTAAACGTGCGGCTCGAAGCCACAAGGGGCTCCCAGAAAGCTGGAAGAACCACATGTGGAGCACATGGCTGAGGAATATCACGCAGGCATGTGAATCCTGAAACGCAGCCCACTCACGCAGAGAGACCCGTCAGGCTTGGCGTTCGCTGTGGAGTCTCAGAAACACAGGATTCCACAGGCCAGGGCTGTAGTTTTTTCCTTTGGACTTAAAATAACCCATCAGAGTGCTGCAAAGAAGCCCCATGAATGGCAAGCTGCTCCCAGAGAAGGTGACCACATCTTTCTGGAAAGCCAACCCTGGGAACCAAGACTGCAAGCTCTTTTTGCACCAAAAGGGTCAGTCTCAGGCAAAAAGAGTGATTGGGAAAGAAAGGAAAGATTAGTCTGAACGCTGGATTTTTGGTAAGTATTATCACTTTGGGATCTAAGGAAAAATCTAATTCAGAGGCAGTGTTCCTCAGGGAAAAGGGTTTTTTTCCATTGGGGAAAGGTTTTTGCTTTCAGAGTAAACCTTCAGGTTGCTTTAATAGCACATTTTGTTTAGGCTGTGTGGGGGGTGGGGTGGAGAAGGTAATGTTTCCCCTTTGGGTTTTTGTTTTTTTTTTTTTCCCTCTCCAGAGAGGGTTTTTTAACTTTTGGTTTCCTAGTCACAGTTAAAGGGGACACAGAAACTTAAAATCTGAGCCAAGAATGGGTGCTAGGCTGTCTGTGTCTCAAAAAAGAGTCTATTATCAAAATTTAAATGCCTTGGATGATGGGGGGACCCATTGTTCAAAGAAACAGTTGAAAAAAAAATTAATTCACTGGTTGTTTTCTCCATTTCCACATGTATCATTAGAGCAAATAAGCTCCCCAGAATTTTGGGAGGCTGTTGCAAATAAAATAGCTGAATCTGGATCCCCTAATAATAAAGAAACTGCAAATTTTGCTTATTATACCTTAAAAATGAAGTTTGCATTGCAAAAGCAAAATGAAAAGGGGAAAAAGCCAGTTCTTTGTGGATTTTCCCAAGTTTGTACTTTTGCAGACAGTTTGAGTGCTCAAAATCCCCATCTTAGTGCTCCCCAGGCTGGTCTCAGTTCTGTGGGGGGACCACAAGATGGAGGGGACTCCTTTTTCACCCAAAATGGCAGAAGCCATGTGCTCTCGAGCCACGGGGAGCCTGTTTGTCTGTCCCTCCTTCCCACAATCCCTTTCGCAATTCCTTCCTCTCCCCAGACCCCTCCTTCCCTTCAGTGTGGCCCCTGGCACTGCCCTCTCCTCTGACTCTGTCCCCTACCCTCAAACCTCCGCCCTCCAACTCCGCCCCGTGTGACTCAAGCCTCCAGCCCCACCACCCACAGGGTCCCTCTAGAAAGTAAATTCAAGCAGCTCCTCCCCCCAACTGGTCTGGGAAAAAAAATTCCTTAGAGAAAAGTGGAAAAAACTTTTTATTCAACATGACAAGTATTCACAAGCATAAAAATGCATAATATTAAACAATAAAACCTCTTGTCATCCTGAAGAGAGATGGCAAAATTGAGAGTCCTTGCTGTGGGTTGCAGCTCAGCTTGCCCAGTCTCTTATCAGTTCCTCTGCCATGGGAAAATGCCATCCTGGGCCCCAGTGGTTTGCAGGTGTGAGCTCCTGGTGCTTTTTCTGGGGTTTTCAGTCCAGAATAGGTTTAAACAGTTCCAAGAAAAAGAAAAAAAACAGTCCAGGAAAATTCTCTGCCTCAGCTAGTTAAAAACTAACTCAAAAGCAAAGGAGAGCTCTGTCTCGCTGTCTGTCCATAGACAACACAGTCCAGGAGCAGAATGCAGAGGAGTGAGTGCAGTTTCTGTGAACAAACTGAACACTTCTTCTTTCCCCCCCTTCACTCTCGGAACCAGTTTTAAAGGTGTAGAACTTAATATCCAGCATAACCAGAACAGACAGTTGGGGATACAAGTATCTGTCTTGGTTTGAAAGACAGGTATCTGCTAGGGAGGGGCGGGGCCTCTCTAGGAATGGGGAATTCCAATCCCTTCCCTCCAAGTTATTATAATTTAGAAAATTAATGGGGTTTTTCAGGCAGAGGTATGGAGAAAGGAATAACAGTTATTTACTAGTAAGTATAACAAGGCAAACTGAGTCATTGAAAACTGATATAGTCACGGACAAAGACCCTCTAACTAGTTAAAGTTAGAAAGTGGTATGTTTATTCACCGGCGGGTGGCACGGGAGTCATCTCCGAAAGGCGTGGCCGTCCTGAACAAGGCTCTTTGTTCTCTATTTATTTTTCAAGATCTTACGTACAATACATATGCATAACTCCAGCACCTCCCATCCCCGCTCTCTATTAAAATGAGGCTATCAGTCCACGCATGCACAGTTCTTCTCTTGAATTGGGTCGGTGGTCTCGAATTAGGTCAGTGGTCTCAAAGGATGAAATCAGGAGAGTCTTCATCAGGTCTCTTTGACCCTCTGGCACAATCCAAGGTCCCCTGCTTCGTGATTGATGGATACCAAGTCCAGGTGCTGGCCATTGTTCTTAGTGGTTTCAATCTGTTCACTTACTCCACTTTTTCTATAAACAAGCTCATAATATAACAGTTAGCTCTAGCTTGGGCATCTAATAATCATTAACCTACCATTTACTGATCTAACTTACATCTTGATCAATATAAATTGCTTCTAATCTTCAAATTTGTCTCTAAACTAGGACATACTCTTAATTGGCGCCCAACGTGGGGCTCGAGAGAGTGGAAAAAAATTAGGGGTATGTCCTGGTTTGGAGACAAATTTGGGGGAAAACTCCTGTATAGGATCCCTCTGGGAAGCAAACCCAAGTGGCTCTTCCCTCCAACCAGTCCAAAAAAAATATCTCTTTGGAGAAAAGTGGAAAAAACTATTTTACTTAACAAACAAAGTGCATACAAGTATAAAGAATGAATAATATGAAACAATAAAACCTCTCATTCTGGAGTGAGATGGCAAATTGAGAAAGTCCTTGCCGTGGGTGTAGCTCGGCTCTCTCTCAGTCTCTCATTAGTCCTAGTCCCTCCGGCGCTGCTGGAAAATGCTGAGGTCCAGGCCCCGGTGGGCCGCAGGTGCAGCCCCCAGTGCTTCCCTGGGTTTTCAGTCTAGAGCAGGTTTAAACAGTTCCAAGAAAAAGGAAAAAAACAGTCCAGGGAACTTCTCTGCCCTAACTAGCTGAAACTAACTAAAAGCAAAAAAAAGATCAATCTCTGTCCTGCAGTCTCTCCAAGCCTCCGCCGAACACCCCGTCCGCAGAAGAATGTGGAGGAGTCAGGCAGTTTTCTCAAAACAAACTCTGCGCTTCTCCTTGCTCTTAGAACCAGTCTTAAAGGCACAGGACTCAATATACAGCAGAATCAGAACAGACGATTGGGGATACAAACATCATAAAGTTACGCTAGGACATTCCACCCCTTATCCCCATATCGTCAATTTACTAAAACTAATATATACTCTAGCTCTACACACACATACATCTCTATAAAAACAATATGCAATATACAGCTACATACAGTGGCAGTACTATTCAGCACACAGCAATAATTACACGTTTCTCACCCAACAATCAAATCTCCCTGGGGTACACATCGTGTGGTTCCATCTTTGTGCATTACCCACCATGTGCAGCCTGGTCCCTGAGCAAAGACAATCCCACGGATGGGATCTTCTGTACTTGAAGCAGAATTGATCTAAACTGTCTTCCCTAACAATCTTCTTACATGTACTACTGGGGGGGTAGGTGACAGGGACAGGTGCAGGGAAGAAATGACTGACATATAACTGACTTTTCTAGCTCTGGACAGACAGGTTACAACCGATACAAAAAACAGGGGGGGGTACAAGGAACAAACCATTACAGAAAACTCAATATAAATTACATTAAATAAATAAAAACAAAAACGCACACCACCACATCTCCCCCTTTTCTGTTCTTAAAGAGGAGGTGACTTGGAATGGGGGAGGTAGATATTCGGATGCCGGGTAGATCTCCGCGAACCATCCCTGTCAGGTCGGATACCCCAGTTCATGATTTTCTTCGTCGGGGTTCCGGTCGTCGTTCTCTTCACGGTCCCACTCCAGCTCTTCCTCCATCTCCAATCCATCCTTTCCAGGTGGCACGGTGAGATGATTTATCGTGGGGGAGTGAGTGGTGGCGGAAACCAAATTATACAACATTCTTTTGATTATACCAAACGCAATCAGACTTAACATTAAGATAAACAAACACAACAAAACTGTCTTTATAATTGATGAAACCCAGCCAGAAATTCCCCAATTGGTGAAAATCCCACCCAGCCAATCATCAGTCTCCCGTTTGATGTTTGTGACCATTTCTTTGATCCGCTGGATGGCAGTGTGCACACTCTCGGCCTTTGATGACAAATTAAAACAACACAGCCGCTCAAATTCCTCGCACCGGTGGCCATGCAACAGGAGGAGGTAGTCGATGGCTGCCCGGTTTTGGAGCGTTGCCTGCCTTGTTATTTCCTCGTCACTTAGGAGGTTTGCGAGGGCATCTGATGCCAAATTTGCTTGCTTGGCCACCCAGCACTCTAGGTGTGCCAATTCACCTAGGGCTTTTGCAATTGAAACCCAAGGCAAGAAGATCGTGACAGCCACTCCTTTAGTTTTAGCCCAATGTACAATTTCTGAGTCACAATCTGGGTTCAATGCTCTTAGATCTCTTTTCTGAACGGCCAAATGGGTGGAAATTTTCTTCTGCCAATTAATCAAAGTAGTTTTGTTGAGTGACAGCAAGCTCAGTTTCCCTAAAGTGCAAGGTCCTCCTACATGGTGAGGGGGGATGCCTGCCCAGGCCCGGTCTCTGCAAATAAAGAAAACTCCCTTCGGGAGGGCCCAAGGCTTATCAGCCCACGTGGATGGCATATTGATCTTAACTGTTTGCCAACACCAACTGGTGGACTTAGAGCTAGCTGCGTGGACTTTTGGGTATAGCTTCTCTTGCCCTCTCGGGGGATCGAACTCAAATTTAACGCAAAGGGAGGCATTCACTGAACCTAAAAGCTCTATTTTGTTGGGGGGAGAAGATAAAGGGGAAAGGGTATTGACGTAATGGGACCATAAAGCAAATGGATTCTCAACTGGGAAAATTAACTTGCCCATAACGTTAAATTTAACAAGATGATTTCCAAAAGATGACGGGCCTTCTCGCGCTGCTTTAAAGTTGACTTCTCTTACGATTTGCAGGAATTCAGGTGGGAAGTCTCGGGGCTTAAAAGGGATCCCCACAAGGCAGGTGGAGAGGGGGCTGTCTGCCGAGGTGGCCGACAGGCAGGTGTGGTCTTGTCCCACCACCTTCGCCAGGGTGGCCCACACGTTGGCTTTCGGTTGTGGGACCACCCATCCGTCCACAGGGAGACAAAGGCTGAGTGTCAATATGGCTCCAAGGATCAGATGACTCTTCCTTGGAGTAGGGGATCCGGCTGGGATAGACTTCATCATTATAACTGAAAGACAACTAAATACAAATATTACAGAACATAATAATAGATAGGGATTACATAAATTCAGGACAGTTAGAGAAAGGGAGCTCTGCCCAGGAATGTTGTTGTTCCTTCCTCTTTCGCCTCCACGCTGCCTCCGCTACCTGTGGACTGGTCACCCTTTTTCATCCTGAGCCCTTAGGGACATAGGGCCTTACCCATTTTGATGGAATCCACCTTGGCCCCGTGGGGGTGGACACGCAAGCGTACCCACGTCCCCACGTGACCAGGTCATGAGGCCCTTCCGTCCTTCCAGACTCAGGATCCCTGATCATGACTGGCAGCCTGTCTTTGATGGAAAAAGACGCTTTATCGTTAAAATGCCGCACCACGGGTGGATTTAAACCTTCGAAAGAACAATTTAAAAAGTTGATGGTGAAAAGCGCCCTGGCCAGCCTGACAGACGGTGTTTCTGTCTTGAGGACCTGCTGCTGCTGATGTAAAACTCTCTTGATGTTTTGATGGGTCCTCTCCACAACAGCTTGACCTGTGGGGGAGTGGGGGATGCCGGTCTTATGCTCCACCCCCCATTGCTGCAGGAAGCTGCAGAGCTCCCTGGATTTGTATGCCGGGCCGTTATCTGTATTTAGTTCTCTCGGGATACCCATAAAGGAGAAGGCATGGATAAGATGTTTAATGACGTCCCCTGCCTTCTCTCCCATGTGGGCAGAAGCGAAGACGACTCCAGAGAAGGTGTCAATGGATATATGAATATATTTTTGGCGGCCGAATTCGGGGAAGTGAGTGACATCTGTTTGCCACACCTCACAGCTTTTGAGCCCCCGGGGATTAACCCCCGCATGCAAAGTTAGCATCGCATGTCGGGAGCAGGACGGACACGCAGCCACGATCGCCTTGGCCTGTTCCCGCGTTAGGTGGAAGCAGCGAACAAGGCCAAGTGCATTCTGGTGGAACAGTTGGTGACTGAGTTTAGCCTGTTGGAAGATGTTTGGCAGAGGGGCCATCTCGGCAGGGGCAGCGAGGGCATCCGCCTTCCTGTTTCCCTCCGCAATGAACCCCGGCAAATCCGTGTGTGACCTTGTGTGCATTACAAAAAATGGTTGCTCTCGGTGGGAGACTAGTTTAACTAATTTCGAGAGCAACTCGTACAGAGCGATGTTGGACACTTCTTGCAAGACAGCTTGCTCCGCTCTAGACACCACCCCCGCAACATATACGGAGTCTGTGACCAGATTAAAAGGTTCGGAAAACCTCTCAAATGCCCTAACGACTGCGGCCAACTCAGCAACCTGAGGTGATCCTTCCACCTCAGCGATATCAGCCTCCCACTGCTGAGTTTGAGGGTCCTTCCAAGTCAAGACCGACTTGTGGGACCTTCCGGACGCGTCTGTAAAAACGGTTAAGGCCTTGAGTGGTGTTCTGCTTTGAACCTCCTTGAGCGACAATACAAATTTGACATCCTGATTGAAAATTTTGTGGGCAGGCTGATGAATTGAAATTTGCCCAGCAAAGGAGTCTAGAGCAAACTGTAACGCTTCATTCTCCTGAAGCAAGTGTTCCAACATTGATTTCGAAATTTGGCCCGAGCGTAATCCAATTGGGATGTGAATGCACGCAAAGTCACATCCTGCCAATTCTCTGATCCGAAGCCTTGCCTTTCGGATCAGCTCAGCCACCAACTCTTGCGGCCGGGTCATCCTTTTGGACCGGTGGTGACTCAGGAAGACCCACTCTACGATGGAGAGTGGATCTTTCCCATCTCGGTCCTTTTTCGGAATGTCCCTCCACTGGAAGATCATCCCGTGGAGGTGTGGTAACTTCCCCATGATGATAAATTTGAAAGGCAGCTCAGGGTCAAATCTGTGAGCTTGCCTTGAGGACATTGCGTCCTGAATCCTCTCCAGAGCTTTCTCCGCCTCTGGGGTAAGAACCCTAGGAGAACTAAGCTCCTCTCCCCCTTTCAATAAATTGAAAAGGGGGGCTAAGTCCTCAGTGGTCAGACCAAGCCAGGGTCTTACCCAATTCAAAGCCCCACACAGTTGGTGGACATCCGCGAGAGTACTCACTTTTGTTTTGATGGCAAATTTTTGCGGCACAATGGTCCGCTTGCTGATCTCCAGCCCGAGGTACTTCCATGGTGGCATCCGTTGAACTTTCTCCTCCTGCAGCTCGAACCCTGCAGCAATCAATGCATTGATTGTCAGGTCAAGCGCGTGTGTAAGTTCATTGTCGTTCAAGGCGCACACCTGGACATCATCCACATAGTGATGGATGATAGCCTGGCTCGCGGCTGCGCAGACAGGGGACAGAAAGGAGGCAACATAGCACTGGCAGATAACCGGACTGTTCTTCATTCCCTGAGGGAGTACCTGCCAGTGATATCGCTTCCTTGGGGCTTCCCGGTTGATGGTAGGTACCGAGAAGGCAAAACGTGGGGCATCGTCCGGGTGTAGGGGAATATGGAAAAAGCAGTCCTTTATATCTATTATTGCCAATTGCCAACTCTGGGGGAGCATAGTTGGGGAAGGCATCCCAGGTTGGAGGGACCCCATGTCTTCAATTACACTGTTAATTTGGCTGAGGTCTTGGAGGAGGCACCACTTGCCCTTCCTCGGCTTTTGAATGACAAAAACCAGAGAATTCCAAGGGCTGTCTGTTTCGACAATATGTCCTTTACGTAATTGCTCCTCCACGAGCTCCTCGAGCGCTTTTAATTTTTTTTTTGACAGCGGCCATTGCTCCACCCAAACTGGATCATTAGTCAGCCAATTTAGTTTTTTGGTGGGACGCTCTCCAATGGCCGTGGTGGAAATTTCCACTGAGGGGTCGGGTATGTCAATCTTGACCCCCCATTGAGACATGAGATCTCTTCCAAGCAGAGGTTCCTTATAATTCAAAACGAAAGGGCGTATGTTCGCCAATTGCCCTTTCGGCCCCCTAATTTGTACTATGCTCTTAGATTGTCATGCCAATTGCGACCCTCCTACACCTTGGACTTGTCCAGCCACGTCTTGCAGAGCCCAATGTGACGGCCAATCCTGCGCTGGCACGATCGTTATGTCTGCCCCGGTGTCTAAAAGACCCAGGATGTTAAGGGTTTCCCCACCCACCGTGAACTCACACGCTACCCGGGGCCTCTCTTCTGTGATGGCTTGCACTGGGCAAGCCACCGGGACCATCGATGTTTTACTTGGTCCCCGGGTAGGGATGATTTGGGCGATGATTTGGCCTTTCGGGAGAAATGTCGGCGGATGGGTGCATCGCAGCCAGAGAACGAGCTTCCCAGGGACGTTGACCAACACCCCTGGGAGAATCTCGATCTCTTGCGGGGTGTACTTACAATCCCCGATGACGATGAACTCCTTCCCTAGGACTGGCCAGGCACTCTGCTCCTTGATGTTTAAGGAAAGGAAGGTCCACTCCATGGTCCTTAAGTACATGGCCTCAGAAAGCTGTAACTTAAAAGGCTCATGCCTAGAGGTGGTAACAAGAACCTGTTTGGTTAAGTCATGGTCAGTTTGAAATGTCTTATCAGGTAATTTGTCCAGTCCGGTAGTTTTAGTTCCTTTAGGCAACGTCTCATCGGTGCTCATTTTCTCCTCCCTTTCCCCCACTGCCCGGTCCGCCCTATTT
This sequence comes from Tachycineta bicolor, assembly GCA_025960845.1. Taxonomy (NCBI): domain Eukaryota; kingdom Metazoa; phylum Chordata; class Aves; order Passeriformes; family Hirundinidae; genus Tachycineta; species Tachycineta bicolor. The sequence continues at coordinate 54,289 of JANEHK010000174.1, read as the reverse complement.
TTATCATAGCGCCGGGCGGACCTGCGCTCCTCCTTTAGTTTAACTGGCGGGAGCCTCCGCCCTCCGCCCCTGTTCTCCCTCCTCCCCCCCCTCCCCCTTTTTTGATCTTCAATGCCTCAATATCTTCCCTTAATGGGCAGTTGTTTGCCCAGTGCCCCGGCTCCCGGCATATGATACATCTATTCCTTTGCGGAACATGCGGCCTGCAGTTTGGGTCTCTGGTGGAGGACGACCGATTGCCAGTGATGGTAGCTATTCTAGGTTGTTTTTGTTCTGGGTCCGGTTCGTTACCCTGCATAAAAGGAACCTTCAGCTGGCACACCCTGAGCATGTCCTGAAGGGTAGAAGGGTGTTGGAGTCCAGGGCATCCCTTTGGCTGCCCTGGAGAGTCAGAGACCTGGGCAGGGGGGTCTGGGACCCCAGCCCAGAGCTCAGAGAGACACTGGCTTTGATCTCAGTCCATGGGAAAAACTTCCTAAACTGAGAGAGGGTTTGCAAACCACAGGAGTGTGAAAAATAGTAGTTTAGTTTGTCACAGAGTGAAAAAATGGTAATTTTAGGTTTATAGCATTGGAGTGAATGGGGACAAAATGGAGAATCTGGGGCGTTGTCTCCTTCTTCTTCCTTCTCCTTTCCTCACTCCATTTCTGCAGTGACGTTGGCACAAAGTAGTTAGTAAGGATTGGGTCAGTGTATAGGTGACCTTTTTAGTAATAGTGATAGACATTAGTAAGAAATAGTAAATAATGAACACGTAGTAATTAGTATAAAAGATTAAGCACAGCCCAGCTCGGGGGGAGACGCGAGAAATCCATGCACCTGCAAACATCGTGCTGGACTGTGAAAAATTTGTAAGATAAGAAACAATAAACAAAAAAATGCAACCTTGAAAAATCTAAACCTGAAGACTCCGTCTCCTCCTTCGGTTTGGCACGGAGCTGTGCAGAGGGGAAAAGACCCTGAAACCACCTGAATGTTGAGAAAACAGCCCCCGACATCTGGCGTCCCTGGGTGGGCAGAAAGATCTGGCATCCCTGCGTGAGAAGAAGCACCTGGCTTCTCTGAGTGAGTGGGCAAAAACATCTAACATCCCTGCTCGGACAACATCTGAGATCCCTGACCTGCACTCCTGAAAAGGAGCATCGAAAAGGGTCACGAAACCTCTGCAAAAAGATCAGAAGCTCCCAGAACATCAAACTGCCAAGCCAACAACTCCGGAGAAGAAAAACACCTGTTTGGCCAAAAGAAGAACACCTCGTTCCACTTTGTCCCAGACGACGGCTTTCCAGGGCCCAGAAACCCGTCATCCTGAGATCTGCTGGACAGACATCAGGACATCTCTGAGACAGATTGGACCAGAGCTGCAGCAAACCTTTAGATTGGTAAGACCAGTGAGATTCAGAATACACCACACCCATGGGGGAGACGCGAGAAATCCATGCACCTGCAAACATCGTGCTGGACTGTAAGAAATTTGTACGATAAGAAACAATAAACAAAAAAATGCAACCTTGAAAAATCTAAACCTGAAGACTCCATCTCTTCCTTCGGTTTAGCGCGGAGCTGTGCAGAGGGGAAAAGACCCTGAAACCACCTGAATGTTGAGAAAACAGCCCCCGACATCTGGCTGTCAGTTTTTTCCAGTTTCATATAAAAAATCAACCACTTCAAAACAGCAATTCAAACAAAAGCCGAGAGAACCTTTGCCAGTGTTGAGAGATAATAATACTGTTGATAAAGACGAAGAGATGTCAATCACAAATAAAGCAGTAAAGTCACATTTAATTCAGTGTCTTGCATTTGCAAATGCCAACCCAAAATGCAAGCGTGTCATCAGTGCAATGCCAAGCCAACCCACCATAGCAGAAATTTTAAAGGCATGCAACAAAGTGATGACACCACAGCACGTCGCAACAATTGTAAAAGATCAAGTAAAAAAACCTGTCAAAGATGCATTTGCAAATTTTCAACAAAAACAGTGTTTCAAGTGTAGCAAGCCAAAACATTTCAAAAAGAATTGTCCACAAATTACACACGATGCAAATTCAACAGATCATTGTCCGACATGCAGAAGAGAGAATTATTGCTCTGCAAAAAACAATGCAAGTAAAAAAACTCAGTCAAAAAACTCCAAAAAGAGCGCAAATCGTCAACGCGCAACAACACAAATAATAGCAATAACTCAAAAGCAAGTTCCGCAAAGAAGACAATCATCAAAGAACAACAATCCAGCGCCCTCAGCAAGACAATTTGCAAGATCCCCAGCAATCCAAAATTACTCCCACCAAGAGCACAGTGTAACTTAGCAACTTCCAAATTAATATGTTTTTTAGATGACAATTATGCAGTAATACCCACTAGTGTCACTAAATCCTCGTAAAAAAAACAAGACTTTCTAATTATAAGTAAAAACAGAAGCAATGTTTTAAAACTTATTATTTACCCTTCTGTCATTTCAGCAGATCGCAATGATGAGTTGACAGTTTTAGCAAAGCCTCATCAGCCACCATTAGTCATTCCCCCAAACACCTCAATTGCCAAGGCAATTGCATTGCCACCCCATGCAGCAAAACACGTCTTGCCAGTGCTCCAAAAACAAGATCCTCCTTCAAGTAAGCACATAGAAGTTCATGCCTCCTGAATAAAACACATAAGCCAAGACAGACCAATTCTCGTCTGTAAATTGACCCAGAGTAACAAAACAATCGCAGTCAAAAAGATACTTAACACAAAAGCAGATGTTACAGTGATTTCATATCTTTTTTAGCCCAAAAATTAGAACTTAATTGCTCCCTTGAGTCCTCTTTCAAGCATAAAAGGAAACACCTTATGTCTGCAGAGTAAAAATACAGTTGTTGTCTCAGAGCCAAAAAGTAAGACTGCAATCATTCACCCATTTGTTGTGCAAAAACCCATCACAGTGTAAGGAAAAAACATTTTAATACAATAAGGCGTAAAGTTAAAAGTAAATTTTTAGTAGGGGCCACTGTAGCACTCACCACTTTAAAATTAACCTAGAAAACAGACAATCCTGTCTAAGTAAATCAGTGGCCCCTCAAAAGAAAAAAATTGAGTGCTCTCAAAAATTTAGTCAAAAAACAATTAAAAAAAAAGACACATTGTACCAACAAACAGTCCCTAGAATTCCCCAGTGTTTGTCATTCGCAAGAAAGCCTCTAGATCATAAAAATTGCTTCATGATCTCAAAAAAATCAATAAAGTCATTAAAAAAATAAAACCATTTCAGCTAAAGCTTCCATCTCTCTCAATAATCCTGAGAGATTAGCCACTTGTGATCATTGATCTCAAAGACTGTTTTTTCAACATTCCACTTCATCCAGATAATGCTCCTCGATTTACCTTTTCCATCCCAAGTGTCAACAAAAAAGAGCCTCTGCAGAGATACCATTAGATTATTCTTCCTCAAAAACTCAAGAATTCTCCAACCATCTACCAATAGTTTGTTGCACAAGCACTGTCTCCAGCTTGAGAGAAACATCCAAGAGCAAAAATCATTCATTATATAGATGATCTGCTCATTACAGCACCGACACAACAAAAATTGCAGAAAGCTCGTAACTGTGTGATCACAGAAGTGCAACATGCAAGTTTAGAAATTTCAACTTCAAAAATTCAAAAAATTGCACCTTAAAAATACTTAAAATAAAAAATCACTGAACAAACAGTGAAACCACAAAAAATTAAAATTAAAACAAAAATTAACAACTTACAAGATTTGCAACAACTTTTAAGAGAGATCAACTAAATAAAATCCATCTTAAGGATCACAAATAACAAACTTGCGCCGTTGTTCAATCTCTTAAAAAGAGACAGTAACATCAAATCTCCCAAGAGTCTCACTCCTGAAGCTCAAGAAGCCCTTAAGAAAATTGCTGGAGCCCTCCAGCAAAGACAAGCACATCACTTTGTAACATCTTTACCTTTTTTTCTTACAGTGTTAGGAGAAAAAATACAGTTGTATAAGTTAATTTTTCAGTAGGATTCATCACAAAAAAACCCATTATTAATTTTAGAGTAGATTTTTTTATCTTACAAGTCTCCAAAAACGATCCTCTCAAGTCTAAAAATGATAGCTCAAATCATCATCAAAGCTAAGATCAGACTGCAAACAATAGCAAGCAAAAATTTTACAACAATTTACCTGCCTTTAAAAAAAATTTATTTTAATTAAACGTTACAAAAATCAAAAGACTTGCAGATTGCATTGTTAGATTACTCAAGTGTTTGTACTATTCATTTCCCAAGCCACAAGCTGTTAAAAGCAAAAATAAGTTTCAGAAAAAAACCAAAAATAAGTAAAGTGCCGTTAAATGCAATAACAGTTTTTACCGACAGCTCAAGAAAGACTCACAAATCAGTAAGTACATAGCAAGATAACATCACAAGAGAATAAAAATCAAATATAAAAATAGTACAAAAGTCACCACAAATAGTAGAATTAGCAGCAGTAGTCCAAACTTTTGAGCTGTTCCAGCAACCTTTTAACTTAATCACAAACTCAGCTTATGTAGCTAATGTAGTCAAAAAGCTTAAAAGTTCACTTTTGAAAAAAGTTAACAATAAAAGTTTGTATTCATATTTGCTGTGCATAAAAGCATTGTTACAAAACAAAAAACATAAATACTTTGTCTCTCACATCAGAACACATTCATCCCTTCCAAGTTTTTTAGCAAAAAGCAATGCACACGCAGACAAATTGACCATGCCAATTTCAAAGACTTTACCAAACATTTTTAAACAAGCAAAATTAAGCCATGCATTCTTTCATCAGAATGCTCAAGCACTAATGGAAAGTTTTCACATTTCCAAAAGTCAAGCAAAAGAAATCATTAGCGCTTGCCCAAATTGCCAGCTTGTTCAGCCTCCTGCATCAATAAGAGCAGTCAATCCAAAAAAATTGCACAGTTTGCAGTTATGGCAAACTGATGTCACAAAATATCCTTCTTTTGAGAAGCTCAAAAATGTTCATGTTTCAGTTAACACATTTTCAAGCGCAGTCTTTGCATCTTTGCACACAAATAAGACAGCACAACATACTTGTCAACATTTCTTGCAAGCATTTGCATCTTTAAGCGTGCCGCAAGAAATCAAAACAGACAATAAACCAACATACATAGAGAAAGTGCTTAACAAATTCCTAAAAAAGTAAAGTATCCATCATACTTTTAGTATCCCACACTCTCCAACAAGTCAAGCAATCATTAAAAAAACACATCAAACATTAAAATCCCTTTTAGACAAACAAAAAAAAAGAAAAAGCAGACGCAACACCATAAATGCGCTTGAATAAAGCCTTGTATGTGTTGAATTTTCTCAATGGCTCTTTTACAGAGCCAACTCCACCAATCATAAGGCATTTTTCAAACACCACAAAAGCAAAACTAAAAGAAAACCCTTTAGTTTTAGTCAAAAACCCAAAAACAAGTCAAATCAAAAAACCATTCAAATTAATAACTTAAGGCAAAGAATTTGCTTGTGTCTCCACTGCAGTTAAACCAAAGTAGCTAGCAGCAAAGCACGTAAAACCATACCGAGTCCAAACACAAGCAGAGACAGACCCCAAAACCAAAAGAAGTAAGCACACAGACGTAAGCCAGTGTCAAAACAACAGACATCCCTTCGTTCTACGTGCAAAAAGACTCTAAGACTTAAGTTCTTTAAAGCTTAAGTAGTGTTGCATTTTTAGATTCCCATAAGAAAAAAGTCATTAAAAATGAAAAAACTATCCTTGTGCCTCATTCTCTTCCTAGTTGCCTTAAGCAATGCAGCAATTTTGCCCGTAACTCAACCAAAAAAGAATGTTTAAGAAACTCTAGCCAGTGCATCAAGTTTAGATACCATCTGCCTGACACACTCAAGACCAAAGAAACCTTTCTCAACATGTTTAGTAAGATTGCCAGTAAGCAAATAACCAATTCCAAAAAACATCCCTCCAAAAATTTCAAAGTTCATTGTAAATCCAGTAAACCAATAGAATATTTAAGTAAATTTCCCGTAGCTCCTTTTAAACCCCAAAAACTAAAAATTCTTAAATCAGTCTCAATGCAATTCTGTGTAAAATTTAGCCTTTCTAGAGTAGCAAAAATTAAAACTGTAGACATCACTCCAAACCTCAATTTTTACAGAAATTCATCATCTTAGTGTAATTACACTAAGATGCTGAAAAAACCATCCAATCATGTTCCAGCTCAGTTACCGAAAAAAAACTTTTTAATTTGTAAGAACAAAATTTAGCCCGCAATTCCTGCAAATGCCACAAGTAATCCGTGCAACATTAGAATGCTTTCATTGCTAACACCCAACATAACACTAATAAAAAAATTAAAACAGAGAGTGAAAAAATCTATTCAAATGTATGATCCAAATTATAATAATAAAGTTCACACATAAAGCAAAAGTCAGAGAATTGCAGCTGCAATTTTTTCACCGCAAGTAGCATCAAGAGCAGCCTTAACACAATTAAATCATGTGAGTTGTTAGCTAAACAAACATACCCAAGCTGTCTCTCTTGCACTGAGTGACATGTTGTTAAACATTGACAGTATAAAACGAGCAACTCTCCAAAACAAAGCAGCCATTAACTATCTTTTGCTAGCCCATAAGCATAAATGTAAAGAATTTAAAAGAATATGCTGCATGAATTTGTCAGATCATTCCAAATCCATTCATAAAAACGTCAAGCAATTGCAAGAGAGTGTAAAAAAACTTAGAAAAGTAACTGCATCGTAAATAAATAGTTTATTCAATTTATTTAACCTTTCACCACTGTAAAAAAAATTTTTAAAAATAGTTATATATATTTTAGTAAAGCTTGTAATCCTCCTCATAATTTTGCCGTGTTTGTTTCTATGTATACAGCAAGCCATAAACAAAGTAGCCAAAGAAGTATTTTTAGTTCAAAGAGGAGGGGGAGATGTTGGAGTCCAGGGCATCCCTTTGGCTGCCCTGGAGAGTCAGAGACCTGGGCAGGGGGGTCTGGGACCCCAGCCCAGAGCTCAGAGAGACACTGGCTTTGATCTCAGTCCATGGGAAAAACTTCCTAAACTGAGAGAGGGTTTGCAAACCACAGGAGTGTGAAAAATAGTAGTTTAGTTTATCACAGAGTGAAAAAATAGTAATTTTAGGTTTATAGCATTGGAGTGAATGGGGACAAAATGGAGAATCTGGGGCGTTGTCTCCTTCTTCTTCCTTCTCCTTTCCTCACTCCATTTCTGCAGTGAC
>JANEHK010000174.1:15906-27047 GCA_025960845.1 Tachycineta bicolor | reverse complement strand
TGTGATATATGTCCTAAAGTTAATTCGTGTTTGAAATATGTTTGTATTGTAATTCACCCATGTAAAATATAAGTTCTATTTCTACTCAAATATATTATAAGAAAACTGAGACAGAAGTTACACAGAGAGGGGTATGAGGAATTTCCTGTTGGCAGCACAGTACACAAAAAGGGACATGAGAAACTATGCTGAGAATTACAACAAAAGGGACACGAGAAACTATGCTGAGAATTACACCAAAAGGGACACGGGGATACCTCTGCCGGGAATCATTAAGAGAAACACAAAGACAACGGAAAAAGGAGATGAAGAACCTGGGAACCAAATGATCACATCAGATCAGTATCTCATCCGTCTCCTCCGGACATTACCATCTCTACGACACACCTGGGCTCGACCATTAAGGACATTGTTTTCCCGGGCAAATCCATTCAGAACACCAGAACCCAAACATGAATATTTAATGAAGCTGCCCCGGACGGGGAAAACATTGGAGCCCCGATTTTTCTCAGTGATCCAGTGTATAAAAAGAGGCAGCTTCAAGCCAGAAATGTGAACTTGGGGGTGGCATACTGGCAAAGTGTGTTACTGTGTTCACCCAGCGCCGATCCTGGGCTCAACGCTGTCCTTTTAATTGTGGCTGTCTGAGACTGTCATTTTGTCTCTCAATAAAATTCTAAAATTTTGATTTCTAAAATTTGGTCAATCATATTTATAACAGGTCTCCAAGCCGCGGATTTTTATACAGTCTCTCGCTGGGGACTCGCTGAGACCGTGAGACTCGTGCCTTGAGGTAACTTCATTAGATATTCATGTCCGTGTCTGGGGTCCAATGAATAGTTTCTCGAAGGCAGAACAATGTCCTGATGGCCGTGTCCGGAGAAGTTTTTGGAGATGGTAACATCGGGCCGGAACAGATAAGATAGTGATCTGATACAATCAGGGGATCGTCAGAGCACCCATCTCCCTTTTCCGTCCCTTTGTGTTGCCTCTGCAAGGTTCCCGGCAGCGATTTACTCGTGTCTCCCCCGTGCAGCTGTTGTCCCGGTTAACTCTGTATACACTTTTTGGTTTATAGATTTTAAACTCCATTTCAACCAATATCTTGTTACAAGATATATTCAATTACATTATTTATTGTTCAACACGAATTAACTTTAGGACATATATTACAATCCTCTCCCTTCTATCTTAACTTATTTAATTCGTGTTTCCGTTATAGTCTTTTTTTTCTTTTCATGATAAAAAAGCCTCTTAACCAACTGTTTTAACAGCCTTGTACATTATTCCTGCTGCTTTCCTTCCTCTGATTCACCCCAATAAGTTTTCTCCTCATTCCCTTCCTGTACTTGAGCTTCGAACTTTGCAAGTACTTCAGCGGCTCTGCTCTTTTTCTCATTTAACTTCATGATTTTTGGTACTGCATTATTTTTATTCAGACCCCCTGAAGCCAATTCAGGATCCACGGGTAGTGATGTGATTTGCATCCCTTGGACCACCGTGTGAATCAATCTGATAAAACAAGGTATCAAACATAGTAAGAAGATTAACCCAGCCACCGAGCATAAAATGAAAAATCCCACTTTCTTCCACCAATCCCCTGCCCCAAACAATTGGTCCCACCAGGAAGCTTGAAGTATCGAGTTCCATTTCTGAACTGGCACATGAGCCACTTTCTTAATTTCGGCTGCTAAACCTCTAATCGTTTCCCCATAGTCATTAATTTCTATGCAGCATTCAGATTCATTGAATTTTCCACACACACCTCCTTCCTCTGCTAACAGATAGTCCAGGGCGATTCTATTCTGGTACACAAAAGCCCTCATCTGCGAATGCTGTTGAGCTAAGAGTTCCAATGCATCTCAGGTGTGATTAGAGACTATTTCTACCACGGCCTGCAACCGGATCAGTTGGTTTAGTAAATAGACCGGAGTCCGGTAACCCCAACTCCCATCCTGGGCACAGGTGGCGGGGCCATAGTATTCTATTATGCGTCCTGCAGGCCACTCCTTGTCCCCCCATTTCTGGTTCCCTCCTGCCTGTGGGAGTTCCCTTTTTGTTTCCCGTCTTTTTCGGCTGAGGGTCTCATATAATGGAGCTCCTAACAGGTTACTGCCTGATCTGGGTAAAGTGAAAAAGGAGGGTCTAATCATCCCAAGGGTACAGGATCCTTTCCATTTCCGGGGTAGTTCGCTATAAGCCTTTTTCCCGCAAATCCAGTAAATTCCACTCGGGGCTCTCCACTTAATGTCTGCATTTTCTGGTCTTTCCCAAAACTCCTTTAAGTCTGTTAAGGAACGGCAGGGGTTAGCACCAGTTAATTCATGCCAACACAATTCAATTTCACTTACCCAGTTACACCCTCTTTCCTTGCTCCAGTACCCATTTGGTTGTTCAGGCTGCCACACCTTAGTTTTGTTATTCGAATTTACTGTTAATGTGGATAGGCATGGGGTGTAGCCCACTAACTCTGTGTATGCGTTTCCTTCTCTGCTAATGCAAGTTGTCCCTATTATTCTCTCATCTAAGGTCCACCCCTCGGGTCGGGACATTGTTTTTAGGATTTTGCTATCCCATTTTAGGAGCTGTTCAGGTGCTAAACTTTCCCCCTTCCAGAGCCATCGTTCAGCTGACTTCAGTCCCCCACAAATCCAACAGTTAGACAGTCCTAATTCAGTGGCAATCTCCTGCACCAGATCCACAAAGAGTTTTTTGCTAGAGGCAGGCAAGCTCCAATCACTAGATTGTTTCTCTAATTGTTCGTATTGCTCACTAAGTGACCTCATTCTCTCTTGCTCCATCTTTTTCCTTTTTGTCTCTAATTCCTGCCTCTTTAGTTCCTGGGCTACCTTTTGTATCTTGTTTTCTGGGTCCATTCCTTCTTCATCCTTAGAGAAACAGATCCTGTCTAATTTTAAGCAGACCCTTTCATCGTTTTCGCTTAAGAGATCTAGGATGATGGGTCCGCTGTTCAAAGAAGCCGTTTGGAGTTTTTCATTCTGTCCTACCCAATATGTTTACCCATTGAGGGTGCACATTTCTAATTTATTTTTATCGTAGCACAATTTGTTTACCCGTAAATATGCTACAAAGGTAGACTCTCTCTTACCCCCAACTCACACAGTTTTATTACAGTTTCTGCATATAGGGATTATGGGCAGGATACTTAGCTCTCTCCTTTTTCTAGATATTGCCATCGAATTATAGTATATGGTTTTCTCTTTCTTTTTGTTCATTTGGAACCCACTATCGTATTTGCAATTTTCCCCCCTTTGCATCTCTGGACAGTCAAAACGTACCCTGAGCTCTCTATTCTGGCCCCAGGTAGGCTCTAGCTGAGTCTCCTGTGGGTCTGTTTCTTTCCCCATTCCTCCTTTAGGGTTGGGGAGGCCACTCGTGAGGTACACGGCTAGGCTCAGGATCACCAGGGTTACCCATAGGTGTATCCTTCTGCCTTGGCCTCTGCCCACCAGGTTGCCACCGGCAGCGAGGTAAGCCATCATCCGGGTCCCCGTGGGTGCTCCTTTGAGCATACCGCCTTTTGTACTGTTCCCACCTGGCCAATTTTATCTGATCAGCTATGCAGGGTACTTTTGCTGTCCTCCTACACTCAATCACTAGTGGTTCCGCTTTTTTATTCAATTTTCCCCTTATCCTGTTTGTGAAGAAATGGAACCACTCTAAAGAATCCAATTCAAAAATGGCCACTACCGTGGCAATGTGTAGAAAAACGTCTGTGAGCTTTCTTTCTTCCTCTAAGCAATTCTCACACAGAACCCAAGGCTTCGTTCCCCAGTCACAATGAGCCACCCAAATTTGTTTACAATAACCGCACTTAAAATGAACAAAAGGATAGCAGGGACATCCTGCTTGGTTACAACTTATCAGGTAAGCGCTGGTCATTGAATCTGTCGGTGAATCCTCAGCTTTAAATTTCCTGGAGTTGAGGTGACTTTCCACTGCGGGGAGCTGCCTCGTGGTTCAATTCTTTTCACCCGAGAAGAGTGTGTCCAGCCTTTTTCTGCTGTTCTCACGGCCGTGTCAGTGGTGAGGAGGACGAGGAAGGGTCCCTCCCAATGCGGAGTCAGTGGTGTTTCTTTCCACGTCTTGACTAGCACCTTATCACCAAGCTGTATCTTGTGGATTGCAAATTCTAGGGGAGTGCTCTGTGACACCAAACCACGTCGTCGAAGCTCCTGTAAGTTTTTATTAATTGAAACAAGATAAGACTGAATTTGTCCATCCTCGACTTGAGGATGTCCCACAGGCATTCTGTGCTCATACGGATAGCATCTCAAGAGGAGATAATCCAGACCCTGAGTGTGGTTGGGTCCTAATGTTTAAAAGAGCCAAAGGAAGGCATTTTACCCAGGACATCCTGGTTTCTAACATAAGCTTTGATAGCTGTGCCTTTAATGTTTGATTCATCCGTTCTACCTGCCCTGAGCTTTGGGGGTGCCATGGGGTATGGTATTCCCATCGGATTCCTAGGGCATCTGCTACGTGTTTGATGATTTTGGAAGTGAAATGTGTCCCCTGATCTGAATCTATGGAGTCAGGAATCCCATATCTAGGTATTATTTCCTCTAATAATCTTTTAGCTACTACCTGGGCAGTTGTCTGGGGACCATGGAATGCCTCTACCCAGTCTGTTAATTGATCATGCACTAAATTTTGCCCTCGAGTATTGATTAATCCTCTTTCTTCCCAAATTTTTTCAAAGGTGTGTACCACCCCAAAAGCATACTTTGAGTCAGTGTAAATGGTCCCAGTCCTTCCTTTTAGTCTTTTCAGAGCCCTTAGGACTGCATATAATTCACATGCTTGGGCTGACTAGGATGCACTTAGAGGGCCTGATTCAATTACTTCCCCTGTTTTCCTATCTATGATAGCATATCTTGGCCTCTATTACTTGGGAAGATCCATCCACAAACTATTTCTCCCCCTGTCTTGGTTTGAAAAAAGACAGGTGTTTGCTATGGAGAGGCAGGCCTCTCTAGGAAATGAGGAATTCAAATCCTTCCCTCCGTATTATTATAATTTGGAAGATTAAAAAGAAAACTTTTTGGTCAGAGCTATGGGGAAGGAATAACAGTCCTTTACTAGTAAATATAACAGGACAAACAAACAACAGCACTTATAAAAACAGTAAAACAGAACTAAGAACCCCGAGGGCAAACGCTGGGAGCTCCGGCGCTGACGGCTGGAAGCTGGAAGCGGCGGACTGTCCTCGGGCAAGCAGGGTGTGTCCTGGCAGGCAAGGTGGGCAGCGCTGGAGAAAGCCGCAGCGGCTGGTCTCGGGCTGACCTAGAATCCAGCAAGGCAGTGAAGAAACTCCGAATTCCTGGGCGCTCCAACAAATGATAGAATTCCCAAGACCAGGCTCCTCCGCTAGCTGTGGACTTCAGGCAGCTCTCAGTCGTGCGGCCGTGTTCTCCGGGCGAACCGAACGCACTGAAAGTCCTTCCCCCCCCTGCCCCCCAGGAGCCTCCCCTCTCTCCCAAAACTCAGCGATCAACCTCCTTTGTCCCCTTAAGCACCCTTAACTATCAGTACTTAAAAGTAACTCATGGGGGGGGGAAAAATTCTAAAACTTAACCCTCAACACCCCCTCCTCCAGTTCTTCATTTTCTATATCTGCTCTTACTTTTGTTTGGAGTTCTATCAAGTCAGAACAATTATTCATGGGCCCTTCTAATGCTTCCCCATATAAGAACTCAGCAGGATTCTTAGCTTTTGTGGTTCTTAGTTCTAATTCAGGTGCATGTATTAGTATGGCTTCATATTTTAAAAGTCTTGCATCTGTAAGCCACTTATCTGCTTTTTGTTGCAAGATATTTCTCACATTATGGGGGGGTATATACTATTAAAGGGGCCCCAAAGGTAAACGTTTTAGCTTCTTCTACGAGTAGGGCTACAGCCACAATTGCTTGTAAGCAAGTGGGCCATCCCCTGCTTACTGGATCTAGCAGTTTTGAGATATAACCCACAGGTTTTTTATCCCCTGCCCAGTCTTGTGTCAGGAACCCATGGGCAGTGTGATTGCTAACATCAATGAATAACTGAAATTGCTTGTTTACATCAGGGAGGCTTAAGACAGGGGCTGCCATCAGGGCTTCTTTTACCTTTTCCAATTCTCTTTCATCCTGCTCAGTCCATTTGACTCTGTCAGTGGTCAGTTTTTCATATAAGAATTTTACCTTCTCACCGTATCCCTCTATCCATTGTCTGCAATACCCCAAAAGCCCCAGCAGCTGTCTCACTTGCCTTTCGTTCCTCGGGGGAGGCAGTTCTATGATGCCAGCTACCCTTTTGGGGTCCAATTTCTTTTTCCCTTTTGTAATCCAATGTCCTAAGTATTTCACCTCAGGCTTTGTGAATTGGAGTTTTTGCTTTGATACTTTCAAGCCTTTTTTTCCTAAAAAGTTTAATAACTCAATGGTGCATTTTCTTACCTTTTCCTCCTTTTCCCTTGCAATTAGCAAATCATCTACATACTGCAGGATTTTTGTCCCTTCACCAGGGGAAAATTGACTTAATAATTGTTCTAAGGCTTGCCCAAATAAATTCAGAGAATCTACAAATCCTTGAGGCAGGGAGGCCCATCTCAGCTGTTGCTTACATTAGTGTCTGGGTCCTCCCATTGAAAGGCAAATTGAGTTTTTAATAATACTTCTCCCACGGGAGAATCGGGATTAGTTCCTGAATACACCTGTAGGCTATTTCTTAATCTTTCTAACCACTCAGTAGGGGTTTCTTCTTTCCCTTGGCATTCCTCGAACACCTTGCTTAGGTTTTGCCCCCTGGATACTGCTTCTCTGATGCCTTGAATTACTATATTCCTCATATTAATCATACTTCTCCTGCCTTCCTCTGTTTGAGCATCCACCGGGGATCCTGGCTAGGCCATTTCTGATCACCGGGGGTGCTTTGGTGGTTTCTGCATTCCCACTCCCTCATCCCGGCTTGTCTTATCATTTCTCTTTCCTCCATATTGAATAGCGTTCTCAAAATTGCAGTAAGATCCTAAAGTAACTTTATGATGCTTGTATCCCCAATCGTCTGTTCTGTTTCTGCTGTATATTGAGTCCTGTGCCTTTAAGACTAGTTCTAAGAGCAAGGAGAAGCGCGGAGTTTGTTTTGAGAAAACTGCCTGACTCCTCCACATTCTTCTGCGGACGGTGTTTGGCAGAGGCTTGGAGACACTGCAGGACAGAGATCTTTTTGCTTTTAGTTAGTTTCAGCTAGCTAGGACAGAGAAGTTCCCTGAACTGGTTTTTTTTTTCCTTTCCTTTTTCTTGGAAGTGTTTAAACCTGCTCTGGACTGAAAACCCAGGGGAGCACTGGAGGCTGCACCTGCGGCCCACTGGGGCCTGGACCTCAGCATTTTCCAGCAGCGCCGGAGGGACTGGGACTGAGGACAGACTGAGAGAGAGCCGAGCTACACCCACGGCAAGGACTTTCTCAATTTACCCCTCTCACTTCAGAAGGAGAAGTTTTATTGTTTCATATTATTCATTTCTTAATACTTGTATGCACTTGATTTGTTTAGTAAAATAGTTTTTTCCACTTTTCTCCACAAAGGTTTTTTTTTCCGGACTGGTTGGAGGGAGGGGCCACTTGGGTTTGCTTCCCAGAGGGATCCTATATTTGGGTTTTCCCCCAAATTTGTCTCCAAACCAGGACATACCCTTAATTGGCGCCCACTGCGGGGCACGAGAGAGTGGAAAAAACTTGTACTGATTATTATTAACTGCATTTTTTTGTTGTCCTTCGGGTAGGGATTAAACAGACAGTAGCCATGTTGCTTCTTGAAGTCCTAACATCTCTTAGAATAGAGTCTTTTCTGCATTTCTGTTCCCTAGGCTTTTTTAAGGTCTTAATAGCTTTCTGGTCTCTAGGTTTGTTTTCCTACCCAGAAATAGCTCCAATATTGTCCTTAACATACAGCTTTTACACTAGGGATGCACAAATTAAAATAGTTATTTTGCTGGGTTCGGTGATTATGGTTTACAAGAAGCTTATAAAGATACTGCAGTTTGTTCTGGGTATGTTCAGTTTATGGTTTTTTCGTCCTACCCTGCGTCCTAGTTCCAGTAACATGTTTTGATGATTTATCAATAATTGCACCCAGTTTGTTAAAGGAGGAGTAGGGAATGAGGCTCTTCAGCCTCTTTTTTCATTCTTCTCTTTTGAGTCAGTTACATCACTTTTAGAGAATGTTCAGGGTCTTTTGAATGTTAAAGACCCCACCTCCCTAGTATTTCACCTCGTGACTTTCCTCTATATGGCTTATAGCTTTTCCAGAATGAGTCACACACTGCTAAACACTGTAGGGCAGCAGATAGAGGCAAGGGAGCAGGGAGATAAATCAGTCACTCAGGCTGCAGCCAACCCCACAGCTATTCAAGATGCAGCTAAACCAGACAGTAAGGCTAAGACACCGGCAGTTGCTGCAGTAAAGAAGGGAAAGAAGCACACGGACAAAACCGATCGACCAGTAGACGATGATTCAGGTGAAGGATCCTCAGTGCCTCCTGACACCCAGTCAGGAGTCAAACCAACTGACACACAATCAGAAGCTGAAGCAACTGATGATACACAGTCAGAAGCTGAACCAACTGATACGAAATCGGAAGCCCAACCAACTAGTACAAGATCGGGAGTCCAACCAACTAGCACACAGTCAGAAGCCCAACCAGCTGCTACAACATCAAGAGCCCAACCAACTACTACAACATCAGGAGCCCAACCAGCTGCTACAACATCAGGAGCCCAACCAACTGCTACAACCTCAAGAGCCCGACCAACTGCTACAAGATCAAGAGATACTATTGAGGCCTTTTCCCTGAAAGACCTTCGTGGCCTAAGAAAGGATTATACTCGACGATCTGATGAATCTATAATTAGTTAGTTAGTCCGTCTTTGGGATGCTGCAGGCGAGGCTACAATACTGGATAGCACTGAAGCGAGACATCTGAGATCCCTATCACATGATCCAGTTATTGACCAAGCAATGATGAGGGAGGCTAGTCCTTGCAGTCTCTGGGAACGGGTCCTAAGAAGCGTGGCACAAAGATATCTGTGTGCCGACAATCTCTATATGCAGCAAACCCAGTGGAAAACCATTGAACAAAGGATCCAGCGCTTAAGAGAAATGGCTGTAGCGGAGATTGTCTTCTCAGATGACCTAAACACTAGGAACCCTGACTTAGTACCATGTACACCTGTAATGTAGCGAAAACTTGTACAACTTGGGCCACAGGAATACTCCTCTGCTTTAGCAATAATGAAGCGGGATGAGACAGAGGAGACTGTGCTTAATATAGCAAAGAAGCTCCGAACATATGCAGATGCCGTGCATGGTCCAACACATGCAAAAATCGCAGCTTTGGAAACACAGATGCGGGGATTCGTAGACAAGGTGGAGGAGAATCTCAAAGAAATCAAGGAGAACATTCTCCAGATCTCTGCAGTACAAGTTAGAGGCTCTGGCACCACACGCAAACGTTCCCTAGATAGAGAGGGAAAAGGCATTCCACGAGCTAAGCTGTGGTCCCTCCTGCGTGATTGTGGAGAAAACATGAAAAGATGGGATAGAGAATCTACTGAGGCTATGACACAACGGGTGCGTGAATTGTTAGATGGCAAGACTGTGAGAGGAAGTTCTAGCAAGAAGGAAGCAGCTCCGGTTACCCAGGGAAATAAGGATAATCAAGCTTAGAGGGGCCCTGCCTCTAGCCAGGTAGAGGCTAGGGAAAACCGTGTTTTTTGGACTGTGTGGATTCGTTGGCCTGGCACATCAGAACCACAAAAATATGAGGCCTTAGTTGACACTGGTGCACAGTGCACATTACTCCCGTCAAGACGTGGGGGAAGAATCTGTTTCCATTGCTGAGGTAACAGGGGGTTCACAAGATTTTACTTTAGTGGAAGGTGAGGTGAGCCTGACTGGAAATGAGTGGAAGAGACACCCTATTGTGACTGGCCCAGAGGCTCCATGCATTTTGGGCATAGACTTCCTCCAAAATGGGTATTTCAAAGACCCAAAGGGATTTAGGTGGGCATTCAGGATAGCAGCTGTAGAGACAGGGGATGTTAAGCAGTTGAATACCTTGCCTGGACTATCAGAGAACCCATCTGCTGTAGGTCTTCTGAAGGTGGAAGAGCAACAAGTACCAATTGCCACTTCAACAGTGAATCGCCGACAGTACAGAACAACTCGAGATGCTGTAATCCCCATCCACAAGATGATCCGTGACCTGGAGACCCAAGGGGTGGTCAGCAAAACCCATTCACCCTTCAACAGCCCCATCTGGCCTGTGCGCAAGTCTGACGGAGAATAGAGATGGACTGTAGACTACCGTGCCTTAAACGAAGTGACTCCACCATTGAGCGCTGCTGTGCCAGACATGCTGGAACTCCAGTACGAGCTGGAGTCCAAGGCAGCAAAATGGTACGCCACTATTGACATTGCTAACGCATTTTTCTCCATTCCTCTGGCTGCAGAATGCAGGCCTCAGTTTGCTTTCACCTAGAGGGGCGTGCAGTACACCTGGAACCGACTGCCCCAGGGGTGGAAACACAGCCCCACCATCTGCCATGGACTGATCCAGGCTGCATTGGAAAAAGGTGAAGCTCCGGAACATTTACAGTACATTGATGACATCATTGTGTGGGGAAACACTGCAAAAGAAGTGTTTGAGAAAGGAGAGATCATCCAGATTCTCCTGAAAGCTGGCTTTGCTATCAAGAAGAGCAAAGTTAAAGGACCTGCTCGAGAGATCCAGTTTCTAGGAATAAAGTAGCAAGATGGAAGGTGTCAGATTCCCACTGAAGTCATCAACAAGATCACAGCAATGTGTCCACCAACCAACAAAAAGGAAACACAAGCTTTCCTAGGCGCCATAGGTTTCTGGAGGATGCACATTCCTGAGTACAGCCAGATTGTGAGCCCTCTCTACCTGGTCACCCGCAAGAAGAACAATTTCCACTGGGGCCCTGAACAGCAACAAGCCTTTGCCCAGATCAAGCAGGAAATCGCTCATGCAGTGGCTCTTAGCCCAGTCAGAACAGGACCAGATGTGAAGAACATGCTCTACTCAGCAGCCGGGAACAATGGCCTGTCCTGGAGCCTTTGG
>JANEHK010000174.1:0-15506 GCA_025960845.1 Tachycineta bicolor | reverse complement strand
CGTCTGTTCTGTTTCTGCTGTATATTGAGTCCTGTGCCTTTAAGACTAGTTCTAAGAGCAAGGAGAAGCACGGAGTTTGTTTTGAGAAAACTGCCTGACTCCTCCACATTCTTCTGCGGACGGTGTTTGGCAGAGGCTTGGAGACACTGCAGGACAGAGATCTTTTTGCTTTTAGTTAGTTTCAGCTAGCTAGGGCAGAGAAGTTCCCTGAACTGTTTTTTTTTTTTTCCTTTCCTTTTTCTTAGAACTGTTTAAACCTGCTCTAGACTGAAAACCCAGGGGAACACTGGGGGTTGCACCTGCGGCCCACTGGGGCCTGGACCTCAGCATTTTCCAGCAGCGCCGGAGGGACTAGGACTGAAGACAGACTGAGAAAGAGCTGAGCTACACCCACGGCAAGGACTTTCTCAATTTACCCATCTCACTTCAGAAGGAGAAGTTTTATTGTTTCATATTATTCATTTCTTTATACTTGTATGCACTTTATTTGTTTAGTAAAATAGTTTTTTCCACTTTTCTCCACAAAGTTTTTTTTTCCGGACTAGTTGGAGGGAGGGGCCACTTGGGTTTGCTTCCCAGAGGGATCCTATATTTGGGTTTTCCCCCAAATTTGTCTCCAAACCATGACAGATCCTCATATGAGTAAATGCTAGTTCCCAGAAATTCTTCCAGCCTTTCTGATACCCCTAATGGATCATCCATGAGTTTTCCCATTTCCTTTTTGAAGGATCTCACATCACTAATATTAATCAGTACGTTTACGTATCCGATAATCCCTGGGGCTGTAGGTACTTCCCTCAAGGGGAAGAGGTTGCCCCTTTCTCCTTAAGTTTCACTCTCCACTTCATTCAACCTTTTTAACTGTCTCCTAGTCCTCCTAGCGGGTGGCGTGTTCTGCGGGGCAGAAACCGCGGGGCTGAGAAAAGGAGCCAAATCTAATTTGGGTGGTGGGAAATCTAGGAGTGGGGTCTGGAGTTTGGGAAGTGGCGTGCTCTGCCGAGATAACTGAGGAGCTGGCGTGAGTTTGAGCGGGGGAGGGAGCCCCGAAGGCGGGGGCATAGCAGCCGCTTGTGAGAGCTGTAGCTCAGGTGGTGGGGTCGATGCAGCCCGCGAGGGGGAGGGGACCCCTTGTCCCAGGAGAAACCCAGACCCTGGGAGGTTCTGGGGGTTCCCCGGGTTTGGTGGGGGTGGAGGTAAAAGGTAGGGTCGGGGAAGATTATCTAAAGGATCCCATTTATCGCTTGTGGTTTCTGCAGGACCTTTTAATTTTATTGGGAAAAGTTTAGAATCAGGGTGTTTTTTTGTTTGTTTGTTTTTTGTTTTTTTTCCCAAACTCTAGCATATTCATATTCCTCTTTGTTCTTTCCCTTCTTTACATAGTTCACTAAGGCGGCACAGATCCACCCCTCAAATGTCCCGAAGATGGGCCATAGTATGTGTTCCCGTACTTCCACTCCCCCCACGCTTCCATGCAATAATATACCATCTGTTCCTTAGATTTTTTTTTCTTCGTACAGGACATTCCTCCCAATGTTCTAACATCCATCCCAAAGGACTTTCAATTGGGATTTCAGGGATTCCTTTAACAGCTCCCTTCTTAGACTTTCCTGTGACTTTTTCCTTGGTTTTACTTTTTCCTTGTCCCATAGTGTAGGTTCACCAGTTACTGGCCCTTTAAGGGTGATCGATCCCTCTTGAGGTTTTCCTGGTGATTGTGAGCTCTCTTTCTCCTGTTTACTCTCTCCCCTGGACAGTTCCTGGTCCTAGGCTGAAAGGTTTACCAGTCTCCGGAACTCTTTTAAGGACGTACCCTTCCCTTTCAGCCTTCCTGTGACCGATCCCCCTTCCGAAACTCCCTGAGTTTCTGGGCTTGATGTGTGAGGTGCGTTTTACCCCCGAAACTTTCGCTTCCCCCACAACCGACCACAGCCCTCGCAGGGAAGTGGAACTGCGGTTTTGGAGTCCCCACTCGCTTCGTGATAAAATCATGTCTCATTCACACGCTCGGTCACTCCCACTCAACCACACAATACTTACAATCCTTTTCCTGCCTGGATTCTTCGTGCACGTAGATTTTTACGAGTTGTGTTCTCTTCGCCGCGGCTCCGGAGGTCCTGTACCCCAGACCTCCCCGAGTTCCCCAAGAGCTCTGACCTCGCCTAAACCCCTATTAAGTGTGGCTTTTTGCTTAAGTTCGTCGTGTGCCTGATCGGTTCCACAAGGTCTCCCAGCTCTGTCAGGCCTCTTAATTTCAGCAGGGCGCCTCCTGGTCAGAGACAGGGGTCCGAGGGTCCCAATATCATACCATGACGTCCAGGGTCACCAGATTGTAATAAATACAATAGACCAAATTCAGTAAATCAAAATTTAGAATTTTATTTTGAGACAAAATAACATTCTCTGATAGCCACAATTAAAAAGGACAGAGTCGAACCCTGGGGCTTCGGCACTGGGTGAACACGGTAACACACTCTGTCAGTATGTTCCCCCCTCATTTCACAATTTGGGTCTCCAAGCCGTGGATTTTTATACAGTCTCTCGCTGGGGACTCGCTGAGACCGTGAGACTTGTGCCTTGAGGTAGCTTCATTAGATATTCATGTCCGTGTCTGGGGTCCGATGAATAGTTTCTCGAAGGCAGAACAATGTCCAGATGGCCGTGTCCGGAGAAGTTTTTGGAGATGGTAACATCGGGCCGGAACAGATAAGATAGTGATCTGATACAATCAAGGGATCTTCAGAGCACCCATCTCCCTTTTCCATCCCTTTCTGTTGCCTTTGCAAGGTTCCCGGCAGCGATTTACTCGTGTCCCGCTTAACCCTGTATACACCTTTTTATTTATAGATTTTAAACTCCATTTCAACCAATATCTTGTTACAAGATATATTCAATTACATTATTTATTGTTCAACATGAATTAACTTTAGGACATATATTACACCCAAGATATCAGATTGTGGAAGCAATAGACTCAGATAGGGGAATTCATTTTACAGGAAAAATTCTTCAATGGATTATAAGTGCTTTAGGAATACAATGGAACCTCCATATGCCCTTGTGATAAATGCATATTATATGGCTCTACACAAGATATTTACTATATGTATTATGTTGTATTGATTGTTAATGTTGTATTAATATTTTGACAGTATGGCAAATGTAGTTTTGTAGTTAAAATGTAGTTTTTATGTACCAACCACAGGAAAACACAAATCTTTCAGAGAAAAAAAAAACCAAACATTTACTACTTCCCAGACGTCTGAAACTTTGTTTTTATTGTCTCGTATTGTCCTAACCCTAATTGTTCAATTTTTTTTTTACTCTATTTCTATTTTTATAACCACCTTATTTACTATTAAACTTGCAAAATTTTAAAACAAGTGATTGGCGTTTTTCACAATTATGGTAGCAGAGGTTGGTTAGAACACCTCACTGCCGGTGCCTCAGTGGAATCAGGGTGAGGACGGCGCGCCCTGCCCAGTTGGCAGCCTCGCTCTGTGTTCCCTTGCTGTGACCGACAGATGCAGGTTACAATCAATGGACAAGAGGAGGCAATAAAACAAAGAAAAGGGAAAAGATTCCCTAAAACCACAGTAATTAGCCCCTAAGACTAAAGTGTACACCAAGACAAAGACTCAAGGACAAAGGATACGTAAGTGCTAGTTTGGACGGGCGGTTAAGGGGGGGATGAATGTTTGTGAATGAGAGGCAGCTGGTTATCCCAGACCTGCTAAGTGAGTGCGGAGTCTCCTATGCTGTGTTTCCATTCTTTTGCGAGAAAAACGGCCAGTAAAGAGACAAAGTGGGTGATAAGAGCGAGAGAATCCCCCCCAGGGAAAATGGGACTGAGTCTTAGAGAAGGGGTGGGACCCCTGGGAAGTAAAAAGTCTGCTGGATTGAGGAGCGAGTGCCCAAGAGCATCCAAGATTAAAACTTTTGCTGGGTTGAGGGATTAATATCCAAAGGGCACCCAGGGTTCTGCTGGATTGAGGTTATGCCCAAGAGCATCTAGGGTTGGACAACACAGCTGGATTGAGGGATAAAAATGCCCAAGAGCATCTAGAGTTGGATAACACAGCTGGACTGAGGGGATATCCAAGAGCACCGGGACTGGCCAGTAACACCTAAAATTGTAATAGGTGATTTGGAAGTAAAAGGTACCTTGTTGTTTTGTTGTGTGAGAGTGAGTCACACACAAAATCTGCCTCAGCTTCCCGGGCAGGTGGAACTGTGGCAAGAGGTGTAAGTGACCTGCAAACAGGCCATTGTTCCCCCGGGCAGGTGGGGGCTATGGCAGAACATATGTGTGACATGCAAATCAGCCCTTTTCCCTTCAGGTGTGTGGAAGGGGGGCCGTGGTAAAAGTGTAAGTGACACGCAAATCAGCCTCATAGATGGACCAGCACCAGAGGCGACCAGATTCTGGGCCCTCCTCAGAGGCCCAGCTATACTGGAACCCAGAGACCAAACCCAAGGCGAGGGGGGCCACACAGAGCCGCGATTCTCTGGCGACAGTGATCAGCTTCATGTCCTAAGGGTGTGAAAGAATGTGTAAAAGTGAAGGAGAAATGAAGTAAGAGTAGATGGATGAAAGCACATGTAATGTTGATTGTTAATTTTAAAATTCACTATATCTCCTTGGAGGGAGGTATATTGTATTGAATAGTTTTGTGAGAAAGAGGGGATTTTTTGTGTGTGTGCATAGATAGAAGTAAGTGGTCTTTAGGTTGTAAGAGAAAGTGAAAAACAGAGGTGGGGGACGAATAGATAAAATCTTTAGAAATGGGACAGAAAAACACTAAGTTGGATACAAGGAAGAAAAAAGGGTGTAAAAAATTACCAACAGAAATACCACAAGATAGCCCTCTCGGCATTATGTTAGCTAACTGGGATAAAAACCCTTGTACAAGAAGAAAAGAAAAGATAAAGATGATACAATTTTGCATGATAGAATGGGCAGAGAAGGAAATAAGATCTGACCACGTTTATTGGCCCAGATACGGCTCTTTTGAGAACTGGATTTGTCAGGCTCTAAATGTATTTGTAAATTCAAAAGAACTGTTTAATCCCGAAGTAAGAGAATATGCCACATGTTGGACAGGAGATTTTAGGAGAATGAAAATCTTTCACGTATCAGAAACCCCCGAGATGAAACGAGAAAAGAAAAAGGGGAAAGAAAAGGGAGGGGAACAAGAAGAAAAGAAGGAAAAAGAGTGGGATCCTTTGCAGGCTTTGCCCCCTCCGTTCCCGCTAGCGCTCCCGCCGTTCGCGGCCGAGCCCCCTGTCCCGGGTCCCGCCTCAGCCCCGCCTGGCCAGGTTCCCATCCCAAGTGCCAGCTTGCAGCCCGCGCGGGTTCCCGCATACACCCCAGCCCCGGCCCCGCCGGTGAATTTGTCTGCCCTGGCCGCCTGGTCCGTGGCCGCCCTAAGGGCCGTGCCGGGGGTCCCTCCTGACGCGTGGTCTAAGACCACTGCCGCGATCATACCAGGGTTCCCGTCGGTCCCAGCCGTCCTATCTCCAATCGCTTCCCCCACTACCCAGTCCCCGGCTGCCCTGCCCTTGCCGGCTGCTGCTTTGTCTCTGCTGGGAGCCGCTGACTCAGCCGCCATTAACCCCGTGCAGGCTGTCCGCGCTTCCCTCTGGTATCCCCCAGAATTGCCCCCTCCTCTGCCGGTCCCGGCAGCAAACCACGCCTACGCTCCGCCCTTGGAGGACCAAACCTCGGGGCTATGTCCTCCCCTCACCCCTCTTCCTGCCCTGAGCTCCATTCCCTCGGTAACTACAGCTACTGCTCAGAGAAACGACTTCTCCCTAGAAATGCCTTATCAAAACACTAGAAGGTCACTTAAAAGACAGCCCTCTCTGGATTCTTTCTCAAAACATGGGAAAAAGATGACAGAGGATAAAAACCAAAAATGGTATAAAGAAATTAGTCTATTTCCACTGAGAGAAGTCCCAATGGGAGGGGGTGGAACAGCGTTTGTAAATGCCCTATTGACTTCTTCTGAGGTCAGAAATTTAAAAAAAGAAAACAAAGGAATTTTAGAAGACCCTATAGGCACAGCTGAACATCTACACCAATTTTTAGGTCCGAATATTTATACTTGGGGAGAGATGCAGTCTATAATGAAAATAATATTTTCTCAGGAAGAAAGGCAATTAGAGCAGCTGGAAAAAAAGTTTGGGAAAAAGAGAACCCACAGAGGCCCTCCGGAGAAGACAAAATGCCAACTATGCCTCCTGAGTGGGGTCAAAATAATGAGGAAGGGAGGAAACACATGAATGAATATCGTAATTTAATAATCAAGGGAATAAAAGAGGCAGCACCCCGAGGGCAAAACCCTAAAAAAGCTTTTGAGGCACAGCAAGAAAAAAGAAGAATCTCCAAATGAATGGCTGGACAGCCTTAAGAGAAATATGAAACAATATTCCGGAATAGACCCTGAAACTGATGTGGGAAAAGCTTTGTTAAGGATTAACTTTGTTACTAGTGCCTGGCTAGATATTAGGAAAAAAAAAAAAAAAAAAAATTGAGGATTGGCATAATAAATCATTAGATGACTTTTTCAAGGAGGCTCAGAAAGTTTATGTCCAAAGAGATGGAGAGAAAGCTAAACTGAAAGCAAAACTTATGGCAGTCACCATGCGAGAAAACAATTTCCAAAAAGATCAAAAACATACAGGCACTACTTCTAGATATAAAATTAGTAGAGACAGGGGAAAGGAAAAGAATAGAATCCCAATACAAACCAAGTCTCAGCAGCATACCAGGAATGCCTGCTTTTACTGTGGAGGCGAGGGACATTATAAGAGAAATTGTCCTAAGCAGGTAATAGATCTGAAAATCTTCAAAGAGATGAGCACAGAGGTGGAATAGGGAGGTCAAAGGCTCTATTTTTTAGGGGACAAATACCACCTAGAACCTGTGATAACTCTAAAAGTGGGTCCCCAAGGAGAAGAATTAGATTTTGTGGTAGATATAGGGCCAGAAAGAACCTACCTGCTAAATGTACCAAAAGGTTGTAGTGTGAGTAAAGATACTGCAGAAGTAACAGGGGCAAAAGGAGAAACTTTTACAGTTCCACTCATTAAAGATGTAGTAATTGAAGGGGAAACTAAAATTTGGATGGGGGTGTCTTATTGGTCCCAAAGGCAGGTAGCAACTTACAAGGAAGAGACAAGTGAAATTAGGAATAGGGGTTATACCAGAAGATGGGAAAATGACAGCTAAAGTTCTAAAATTAGGCCAAGAGGATGGAGAAAAAATTAACAAGGACGTTTGGGCTGGGGAAGGAAATAGGTGAGGATTAAATATTGACCCTATAAGTGTTGCAATAGAGAGAGAAGATTGTCCCATACGTGTACGTCAATACCCCATATCTTTAGAAGGACGGGAAGATTTGAAGCCAGTAATAGAAGGACTAATAAAGGACGGGACATTAGAACCTTTCATGTCTCCCCATAATACCCCTATTCTCCCAGTAAAGAAGCCTGATGGGAGTTATAGACTAGTACAAGATTTAAGGGAGGTTAACAAAAGAACTTGGTCTCATTACCCAATCGTACACAATCCCTATACACTTTTAAGTAAAGTTCCACCCCAGCATCAGTGGTTTAGTGTAGTGGATCTTAAAGATGCTTTTTGGGCCTGTCCACTAGCCAAGGAGAGCCAAGATATCTTTGCCTTTGAATGGGAGGATCCAAAAACTGGAAGAAAGCAGCAATTAAGATGGACGAAATTACCGCAGGGGTTCACGGAGTCTCCAAACTTATTTGGGCAAGCTTTAGAAAAAATACTGCAAGCCTTCTCCACTCCTCCTAGAATACAAATTACCCAATATGTGGATGATTTTCTACTATCTGGGGAAGATGAAGTTGAAGTTAGAGAAGCTACAATAAAACTTTTAAATTTTCTTGGAGAAAAAGGATTAAGGGTATCAAAAGGGACACTGCAATTTGTAGAACCAGAGGTAAAATATCTTGGACACTTAATAAGTAAGGGTAGTCGAAGGCTCAGTCCAGAGAGAATTGCAGGAATTTTATTCCTTCCACCTCCCTCTTCAAAGAGGGAAATCTGAAAACTACTCAGATTATTGGGATATTGTAGATTATGGATTGAGGGGTACACACAGGCAGTAAAATTTTTGTATGAAAAGTTGACAGAGGGAGATAATGTAAAATGGACCAAGGAAGATGATGATAAATTAGAAAAATGGAAGTTAAAACTGGCCTCAATACCAGCTTTAATCTTACCTTCACTAGAGAAACCCTTTCATCTGTATGTGAATGTAGAAAAGGGGGTAGCTCATGGAGTTCTAGTCCAGGAGTGGGGAAGAGTAAAGAGACCAGTAGGCCTCTGTATTCACCACCAAGAAGATCAAATACACCTGCTGTGGGTTGCAACCCCATAGGCATGGGCGGTGGGAGTATAAGCCATACTGGACCTCTGTTACTACTTTCTCTGTCACTCAATTTTTGTCTTCTCCCTTTTGGGATATCAACAAAGCCATGCTACAGATGTTACCAAAATCTGTACATGGAAAGACACCGAGGTTCTTTTTTCATTTCTCACACTCATGTCAACAGCCAATGTTATAACCCATCCAAATTAGGCAATTGCATACATAAAGGGAAAAAGTACTGGATTGCAGAGAATTTAGGAACAAGTTGTAGCAGGATGGGAAGTCAATGCCCAAAAGAGGAGAGATGGATTTGTTTTACCTACATTACTGGGCACAAAGCGCAAGATTTAGTAAAAGAGCAATTGATAAGCAAAAAGGCTAAGTCAGTACAACCACCGAAGCCTGTGCCAATTTCGATCAACGATTTGTATACCAAACTTGAACAGCAATTAGAAAAAGAAATAGATATCTCAAAGAAGGGTAATAATCAGTTTGTAGAATTAGGGGAAGTAATAAGTAAGGAACTTAACCAATTGTTAGGTCTGTGGAGGGGCTTTGATGTCAGAAGAATGGCCATAGAAAGGCAGCAGCTCAGGCCCAATTGAGCTTCTAAAATGGAACCAAGCCAGTACAAGTGGAGAAAACAGACCAGAAGAGTGGATTTTAAGCTCAACAGTGATAGGGGAAGAATGTCTCTGGCGCACTGGGAAAAAGTTCATTCATGAATTAGGAAAAACACGCTGTAAAAGATATAAGGTTAGTAATGGAACTTCTGTATGGTGGGTCCCAGAAGCACCAACCATGTATTGGATCTAAGAAAAAGCAAAAAAAGTGAATTGTAAGTATAATTACAAAATAAAACTTTTTCAATGTAATGATACAGGTAAAAATCCTTACTATGGCATCCCAGAAATTTCCAATTTTTGGGAGAATATAGATCAACAAAAAATTAACTATTAGAAAGCTCCAGATGGCTTATTTTGGATATGTAGAAAAAGAGCATACCCAAAACTCCCCTCTCAGTGGAAAGGGAGCTGTGCTCTGCGAATTATACAGCCAGGATTTTTTTCTTTTACCAGGACCTGATGGGGATCAATTAGGGATACCAGTTTATGAGGATCTAAAGAAAAACAAAAGAGAATTGATTGGAGGATTCCAAAAATGGGGAGATGAGGAATGGCCCCCTGAATGCATACTGGAAACATATGGGCCAGCCACCTGGGCACAAGATGGGAGTTGGGGATATCGAACCCCAATTTATATGCTAAATCGTATTATAAGACTTCAAGCCACTGTAGAGATAATAACAAACAGAACTGGTCAGGCAATGGAATTAATATCAAGGCAACAAACCCAAACAAGAGCGCCTGTGTATCAGAATAGGTTGGCTTTAAACTATCTATTAGCTGAAGAAGGGGGTGTTTGTGGAAAGTTCAATACATCAGATTGTTGTTTAAAAATAGATGACAATGGAGATGCCGTCCTGGACATAGTCAATGATTTCAGAAAAATCGCCCACGTACCAGTTCAAAAGTGGGAATCAATGCTAAATACTAGCTGGTGGGATAATGTGTTGGGAGTAGAATGGTGGAAAATGTTAGGCTTCTTCCTTTTATGTGCTACAGCTGGTCTAATATTTCTTCCTTGTCTGATCCCGTTTCATTCGGCTCATCACCAGTGTGGTACAAAGCATGCAATTAGTGAACATGGACCAGACGTTGCCTACAACAACAACACCACAAAGGATTATGGTGTTAAAGAAACAAAATAATATAGAAGACCCCTTCAAAGAAGCGAGATTGATTTGTGAAAAAAAATGAGCGAATAATGGAGGCTAGTAAACAATAAATATTGCTCGAGCCAAATTAATTATAAAAAGAAAGAGGGAGGATTGTGAAAAGTGCATATTATATGGCTCTACACAAGATATTTACTTATATGTATTATGTTGTATTGATTGTTAATGTTGTATTAATATTTTGATAGTATGGTAAAGGTACTTTTGTAGTTAAAATGTAGTTTTTATATACCAACCACAGGAAAACATAAATCTTTCAGAGAAAAAAAAAAAAAAAAATTACTACTTCCTTATTAGAAGAGACCAACTGCTCCTGCCTTGCTCAGCCCTGAAGATGGCATAGAGATTAAAAGAAAAAAAGTGATACTAACCAGAGACAATTCTTTGTTTGAATGGAATTTATGCATCATGTATGAAATGTATGAATACTCAACAAGCTATTGCTTTTAAGAGATAATCCTTTGTTAACGGGGGTCCTTCTCCAGAGCTTTTTGCTCGGGGAGGCACCCAGACATCTGTAGCTTTGTTTTTATTGTCTCGTATTGTCCTAACCTTAATAGTTTAAATTTTTTACTCTAATTCTATTTTTATAACCATCTTATTTACTATTAAACTTTCAAAATTTTAAAACAAGTGATTGTCATTTTTCACACTTTTATTTAAAAAAGTTTTGAATACCCAAAATACAAATACATATTCACACCCCTGTCACCTCCCATTCCTCGCTTCGTATGCTAATTGGCAAAAAGGCTATTAAGCATGCATACTTTGTTTCCTAAAATGAGTCGGGGGTCTATTCTGGGGCGGGGAGGGGTCACCCAAAATGAGGAAGTAAGATGAGTCTTCCTCATCCTGACCTTTCTACCTTTTCAATACGTTGGTGACAAATGAATCCTTGGTAGAACTTATAGTTTCCTGCATTGAACGGGGTTCTTTAAGCAGGAAATCTGCAGCTATCTTATGTCCTATTTACCACATTTTGTTTTTCATTACATGCGCAGCTACATTAACATAAAGCTGACAAGCAATAAGTTACTAAATCCGGGCTATCTTATCTAAGATCTGGCTTCTGTTAACTGTGAGCAAAGCTTACCTATCTACTTCAGGTATTTCAGCAACTTATTATCTTAACTTTCCTAAAAATCCCTAATTCTTCAAATTTAATGTCTCATTTGTCTCTTATTTTATTCCCTTATTAAAATTTTAAAAATTTTGAAGTTGTATTTCATTTTTCACAAGAGCTTTGTGGTAAACACAAGCTTTAGTAATTTTAACAATTACAACCCCATATCCCACACAGTAAGAAAGCTATGACAGTTGACATCACACAAACATGGTGAGATGACTCACATGACTGGAGTGCTGCACTGAATGTCTATAAACCCTTCAAAAGGGACAGACAAGGAAGAGGAGGTGGTGGGATAGCCCTGTATATTAGTGTTTTGACGGTCTATAGGTTAATGATGGTGATGATAGGGTTGAGTGTTTATGGATAAGAAACAGGGAAGGCCAACAAGGCAGATCTCCTGGTGGGAGACATGTAGATCACCCAACCAGGATGAAAAAGCAGATGAAATATGTCCTTCCTGACACAGCTGGTGAGCTGACTAGGGAAGGTGCCCTGCTGGACCTGTTGTTTGTGAACAGAGGACTGATGGGTGATGTGATGGTTGGACATCATCTTGGGCACAGCAGTCATGAAATTATAGTTTTTGATTCCTGGAGAAGTAAGGAAGGGTGTAGTGGTGTGAGAGTGACTTTATTAAGTTATTAAGTTATTTTTGTAAGATTTTTAAGTTATTTTTGTAATGGTTTATTCCACTGTACCCCCCTGTGTTCTTTAATAGTTTCCCCCTTATGAGTTGGTGGTATAGCCAGACGTTTTCTGTCAATCATTCTTCCCCTGCACCTGTCTCTGTCAATCCCCCCCTCTCCTTGTGGTCATCCTGTCTGTCACTTCGAGACCCTTCCCTGGATTCTGGAAAGATCCAGGAGAGATGTCGAGTGGTAGGCTGGTGCCCAGGGGATCCCCTCCTACTCTCCTGTGATTTGTTAATGGTTCAGAAGTTAACACCCCTGTTACCATCCCCATGTTCCCTGGTTGACTGACTCGTTGTCAGCCCTCCCCCGTTTATAAGTGGCCACCAGGCTTTGATCTCTGCTCTCTCTGCGCAGCAGTGGTCTGAGGCAGGGCTCCTTGCAGGACTCCCCTTAATAAACTACCTTCTACCCTGCCTAAAGAGAGACTACTCTTTTTCCATCGCCACAGTCACAACTCCATCAGGTCCACTTGCTGGTGTGGAGAACCAAGAGCCCACCGGGAGGAGGTTACTTGCCCTGCCTGTAACCCCAACCGATCCTCGCTGTAGCAGTGCAGAACTGAGCTAGCCTGCGTGCCTGCCAGGCGTGAGAGGACACTGCTATAGAAGGGGGTCAGAAAAACCACTCCCTCCAGAGGGCACGCTTTGGCCTGTTTAGAATGCTGGTTGACAGTGTCATTTGGGAGGCAGTCCTGAAGGGGAAAAGAGTCCAGAAAGGCTGCATATTCCTTAGGAAGGAAATCTTAAAGGCACATGAGCAAGCAGTCCCCACATGTCAAAAGACAAGCTGGTGGAGGAGAAGTTAGGCCTGGATGAACAGACAGCTTTGGCTCAAAATCAGGGTAGAAAAAAAGAAGAGTTTGTCTCCTCTGGAAAAAGGGGCAGGCAGCTCAAGAGGACTTCAAGGATGTCATGAAGTTATGCAAGCAGAAAATTAAAGGTGCAAAAGCTCAACTAGAAGTTAATCTGGCTATTGCTGTAAAAGATAATTAAAATGCTTTATATAAATACATTAGCAACAAAAGGAGGGCTTAGGAGAATCTCCTTTATTGGATGCTGAGGGAAACAGTGACAAAGGATGAGGAAAAGGCTGAGGTACTTCATAGAATCATAGAATGGCTTGGGTAGGAAAGGATCTTAAAGATCATCTAGTTCCAGTCCCCTCACCATGGGCAGGGATGCCATCTGCTACATCAAGTTTCTCAGAGCCCTATCCAACCTGGCCTCAAACACTTCCAGTGATGGGGCATCCACAACTTTTCTGGGCTACCTCTTCCAGTGCCTCATCACCCTCCAGTAAAGAATTTCTTCCTAATATCTAATCTAAACCTACTCTCTTTCAGTTTAAAACCATTGCCCCTTGTCCTATCACTATGTGCCTGTGTAAAAATTTACTCTCCCTCTTTTGTATAAGCCCCCTTCAGGTACTGGAAGGCTGCAATGAGGTCTCCCTGGAGCCTTCTCTTCTCCAGGTGGAACAACCCCACCTCTCTTAGCCTGACTTTATAGGAGACATGCTCCATCCTGATCATTATTGTGGCCCTCCTCTGGACCTGCTCTAACAGGTCCACATCTTTCTCATGCTGAAGACCCCAGACCTGAACACAGTACTCCAGGTAGGGTCTCACAAGGACAGAGTAGAGGGGGAGAATCACCTCCCTCGACCTGCTGGCTACATGTCTTTTGATGCAGCCCAGGATGTGGTTCACTTTCTGGACTGCAAGTGCACCCTGCTGGCTCATGTTGAGTTTTTCATCAACCATCACCCCCAAGTCTTTCTCCACAGAGTTACTCTCAATCACTTCTCTGCCCAAGCTATAGGTGTGTCTGGGATTGCCATGACATGGATGTAGGACCATGCACCTCATTTTGTTGAACTTCATGAGGTTTCAATGGGTCCACCTCTCAAGTGTGTCAAGGTCCCTCTGGATGGCATCCCTTCCCTCCAGCATGTCAACTGCACCACACAGCTAGCTGTTGTTGGTGAACTTGCAAAGGGGGCCCTCGATCTCACCATCCATGTCACCAACAGAGATGTTGAACAGTATTGGCCCCAGTACTGACCCCTGAAGGACACCACTTGTCACTGGTCTGCACGTGGACAATGAGCAATTGACCATAACTCTACATGCATCCATCCAGCCAGTTCTTTATCTACCAACTTGTTGTAGTGCATTAATTTGGTTTATATTGTATTTAATTTTTATATTGGATTTGTAATATTTTCTTCCCCATTCCCCTTGGAAACTGTATTCATGTGTTTTGTCCCTGCTCGGCCGCGTCCATCCCCCACACTGGAATGTAACCCAACTCTGTTCCACTCCCACCTTGTCCCTGATTGGGTAGTGGCTTGTCCCTGCCTCTGGGCCCATCCTCCCCTGGGAAAAAGCCCCAGGATGGGCGGGGCCAGGCTCTCTCTGGCACCAGCGGGGACAGGAAAGGAGCTAAAATAGCTCTGGACCAAATAAAGCTATAATTTGCCCCCCTGGACAAAGAGTAGGCTCTTTCCTTTTGCCATCGGCAGTCATCTGGGTCTCTCTAAAGAACCTCCACACCAACTGGTCCATCCATCAAATCCATGTCTCTCCAAATTGAAGACAAGGATGCCATGTGGGACAGTGTCAAATGCTTTGCTCAAGTCCCGGTAGAGGATGTCAGTTGCTCTGACTGACCCACCAGTGCTGTAGCCCTATTGAAGAAGGTCACCAAATTTGTCAGGCATGATTTGACCATAGTGAAGTCAAATTGGCTGTGTTGACAATCACCTCTTTGTTTTCCATGTGCCTTAGCATAGTTTCCAGGAGAATGTGCTCCATAATCCATGATCTTGCCTGGCATAGAGATGAGATTGACAGGACTGTAGATCCCCAGGTCTTCCAGTTTCTCCTTTTTAAAAATGGGATTATATCTCCCTTTTTCCAGTCATCAGGGGCTTCAGCTGACTGCCATGATTTTTCAAAAAGAATGGATAGTGGCTTAGCAATTTCCTCTGCCAGCTCCCTCAAGACCGACTGTCTTGGTTTGGGGACAAATTTGGGAGAAAACTCTTATATAGGATCTCTCTGGGAAGCAAACTCAAGTGGTTCTTTTTTTCTAACTGGTTTGGTAAAAAACTTCTTTGGAGAAAAGTGGAAAAAACTATTTTACTAAACAAATGAAGTGCATACAAGTATAAAGAATGAATAATATGAAACAATAAAACTTCTTTTGGAGTGAGATGGCAAATTGAGAAAGTTCTTGCCGTGGATGTAGCTCGGCTCTCTCTCAGTTTCTCATTAGTCCTAGTCTCTCCAGCGCTGCTGTAAAATGCCGAGGTCCAGGCCCTGGTGGGCCGCAGGTGCAGCCCCCCAGTGCTCTCCTGGGTTTTCAGTCCAAAGCAGGTTTAAACAGTTCTAAGAAAAAAGGGGAAAAAAACAGTCTAGGGAACTTCTCTGCCCTAGCTAGCTGAAACTAACTAAAAGCAAAAAAAAAAAAAAAAAAAAAAAA
>JANEHK010000173.1:183283-211030 GCA_025960845.1 Tachycineta bicolor | reverse complement strand
TTGTTCCGGGCAAATGAGAGGTGCCCGCGCACCTCTAGGAGTACCCGGCACGGTTTTGGGAGTCATCGTGCCTGCAGCTGTGCTCTAAATGTGTTTTTTTGACTGTTTTATTTTTGTATGCAAATGAGACAAAATGGCACCGGCTGGAAGTGATGTCTTTCCGAAACAAGATGGCGGCCGCCATGCTTTGTACACCAAAATGGCAGCCCCCATATGCTCTACGGCAATATGGCGGCGCCCATCGTGTCACGTGGTACGGAAAAACATGGCTGCCGACCAGAAGTGATGTCAAACCAGAACAAAATGGCGACTGCTGATTGGCCGATTTTTACGGGCAAAAAAATAGGGTTTTCCATGGTTTTTCCACGCAAATAAGGAGTGCCCGCGCAGCTCTAGGCGTACCCGCAACGGTTCTGGTTGTCAGCGTGCCCCCAGCTATGCTCTAAATCTGGTTTTTGGGACTGTTTATTTTTGTGGGCAAATGAGACAAAATGGCGCCGGCTGGAAGTCCCGGCAACCCGGAACAACATGGCAGCCGCCGACAGGCTGAAATATTTTCGTCCAAAAATGGGGTTTCCCGCCGTTTTTCTGGGCAAATGAGGGGTTCTTGCGCACCTCTAGGAGTACCCGGCACGGTTTTGGGAGTCATCGTGCCCACAGCTGTGCTCTAAATGTGTTTTTTTGACTGTTTTATTTTTGTATGCAAATGAGACAAAATGGCGCCGGCCGGAAGTGATTACTTTCCGAAACAAGATGGCAGCCGCCATGCTTCGTACACCAAAATGGCGGCCCCCATATGCCGCACGGCAATATGGGGGGGCCCATGGCATCACATGGTGCGGAAAAACATGGCTGCCAACCGGAAGTGATGTCATACCGGAAAGGGATGGCGACCGCCATGTTGCGTACGCCAAAATGGCGGCCCCCATATGCCGTACGGCAATATGGCAGCACCCATGGTGTTATGTGGTACCGGAAGAAGATGGCCGCCCTCCGGAAGTGATGTCAAACCAAACCGAAATGGCGGCCACCAATTGGCCAATTTTTACGTGCAAAAAAAGGGGGTTTTCCTCGGTTTTTCCACACAAAGAAGGAGTGCTCCTGCACCTCTAGGCGTGCCCGGAACAGTTCTGGATCTCAGGCTACCGGCAGCTGCTCTCTGAGTGGGGTTTTCCGGAGAATTATTTTTTGTAGGCAAATGAGCCAAAATGGTGCCGCCCGGAAGTCCCGGCCACCCGGAAGTAAATGGCAGCCGCCGATTGGCCGAAATATTTTCGTCCAAAAAAGGGGTTTCCTGCCGTTGTTCCGGGCAAATGAGGGGTGCCCGTGCACCTCTAGAGGTACCCGGCACGGGTCTGGGTGTCAGTGTGCCCCCAGCTTTGCTCTAAATGTGTTTTTTGGGACTGTTTATATTTCTATGCAAATGAGACAAAATGGCGCCAGGCGGAAGTCCCGGCAACTCGGAACAAAATGGCAGCCGCCGATTGGCTGAAATATTTTCGTCCAAAAATGGGGTTTCCTGCCGTTGTTCCTGGCAAATAAGGGATGCCCGCGCACCTCTAGGAGTACCCGGCACAGTTCTGGGTGTCAGCGTGTCCGCAGCTGTGCTCTAAATGTGGTTTTTTGACTGCTTTTTTTTTGTATGCAAATGAGACAAAATGGCGCTGGCCGGAAGTCCAGGCAACCCGGAACAAAATGGCAGCCGCCGACTGGCCAAAATATTTTTTTCCAAAAAAGGGGTTTCCCTGGTTTTTCAGGTAAATAAGGGTTGCCCCCGCATCTTTAGGAGTACCCGGCACAGGTCTCGGTTATAGCGCATTCGCAGCTGCGCGCTCAATGTATTTTACTGACTGTTTATTTAATGTATGCAAATGAGTCAAGATGGCCAATGGATTATGCCAGCACACCTCGGGGGCTTGTTTTATGCAAATCAGGAGCCCAGATGGATGGCAGAGGGGCGGACACACCACAGAGGCATGGTTTGAGGCATGATATGTGTTATAAATTAATTGTATTCAAATAATCTATGCTTTAGTTACTTAATTGTTAAGTAATTCCATTAAGATTGTTAATGCTATTTCTGTATAAAAAATTTGCCTTATTCCTGTTTTAATACTGATTTATCACCTTATTTACTTGTTTGTTAATTAAGAATTCACCTTATTACCTGTATCTCTGCTCCCATTCGCCAGATAGTGTCTGAATATGCAAATAAAAAGAACACTGGAATTCTGGGAACAACTCAAGAACAAGAGACTCTAAAAAGCAGGGAACCGAAGTAAAATCCAGGACTGTAGTCACACTTTAGACTAGTGCAAGAAGTACGGGGGTCCGCTGAAGCAGCTTTATTTAGTCGCCGTGACCTGAGGAGTCCCCCATCGCTGGATGACCCCTGATCAGCAACACGAAACCGACTCCCCAGCAAGGGGAAAAAGCCCATGGGGGGGGTGGGAGTCCCCAGCTTTGCTGTGACGTGAAGCTGTGTGTACCTCCTCCTCCACGTTGCCAAGAGAGCAAGCAAGCTCTCCTCTAAGGCCAAGCTTGATAATAAAAACATACAAAACAGCAAGTCTCTGACTCTGTTTTTTTCCCAGAACAACGTGGTACCGGAAGAAAATGGCAGCAGATCGGAAGTGATGTCAAACCTAAACAAAATGGCGGCCGCTGATTGGCTGAAATATCTTCCTCCAAAAAAGGGGGTCCCCGCCGTTGTTCTGGGCAAATAAGGGGTGCCCCCGCACCTCTCGGAGTATCCGGTACGGGTCTGGGTGTCAGCGCGCATGCAGCAGTGCTCTAAATGTGGTTTTTTGGACTGTTTATTTTTTTATGCAAATGAGCCAAAATGGTGCCAGCCAAAAGTCCCGGCAACCTGGGACAAAATGGCAGCCGTCGATTGCCTGAAATATTTTCATCCAAAAAAGGGGTTTCCTGCCATTGTTCCAGGCAAATAAGGGGTGCCCCCGCACCTCTAGGAGTACCTGGCACAGTTCGGGGTGTCAGCACGCCTGCAGCTGTTCTCTAAATGTGGTTTTTTTGACATTTTATTTTTGTATGCAAATGAGACAAAATGGCGCCAGCCAGAAGTCCGTGCAACCCAGAAAAAAATGGCAGGCGCCGATTGGCTGAAATATTTTTGTCCAAAAAAGGGGTTTCCTGCCATTGTACCGGGCAAATAAGGGGTGCCCCCGCACCTCTAGGAGTACCTGGCACGGTTCTGAGTGTCAGTGCACCCACTGCTGTGCTCAAAAAGTGGGTTTTTTTGACTCCTTATTTTTGTATGCAAATGAGCCAAAATGGCGCCGGCCAGAAGTCTGTGCAACCCGGAACAAAATGGCGGCCTCCATGTGCCATACCCCAAAATGGCGCCCTCCCTTAGCCGTACGTCAATATGGCAGTGCCCATAACGTCACATGGTACCGGAAGAAAATGGCTGCCGATCGGAAGTGATGTCACACCTAAACAAAATGGCAGCCGCCGATTGGCTGAAATATCTTCCTCCTAAGAAGGGGTTTCCTGACGTTGTTCTGGGCAAATAAGGGGTGCCCCCACAACTCTAGGAGTTTCCGGCACAGGTCTGGGTGTCAGAGCGCCTGCAGCTGTGCTCTAAATGTGGGGGGTTTTGACTGTTTATTTTTGTATGCAAATGAGCCAAAATGGCACCAGCTGAAAGTCCCGGCAACCTGGGACAAAATGGCAGCCATCAACTGCCTGAAATATTTTCATCCAAAAAAGGGGTTTCCCGCCATTGTTCTGGGCAAATAAGGGGTGCCCCCGCACCTCTAGGAGTACCCGGCATGGTTCTGGGTGTCAGCGCGCCCGCAGCTGTGCTCTAAAAGTGGTTTTTTGGCCTTTTTTTTATTTGTGCAAAATGGCGCCAGCTGGAAGTGATGTCATGCCGAAACAAAATGCGACTGCCATGTGCCATACCCCAAAATTGCGCCCTCCCTTAGCCGTAAGTCAATATGGCGGAGCCTATAGCGTCACATGGAACCGCAAGAAGATGGCCACCGACTGTAAGGGATGTCAAACCTAAACAAAATGGCAGCCGCTGATTGGCTGAAATATCTTCCTCCGAAAAAGGGGTTTCCTGACATTGTTTCGGGCAAATAAGGGGTGCCCCTGCACCTCTAGGAGTACCCGGCAAGGGTCTGGGTGTCAGCGTGCCTGTATCTGCTCCCTAAATATATTTTTTTGACTGTCTATTTTTGTATGCAAATGAGCCAAAATGGCACCAGCCGGAAGTCTGGTCACCCAGAACAAAATGGCAGCCGCCGATTGGCCAAAATATTTTCATCTGAAAAAGGGGTTTCCCACCATCATTCCAGGCAAATAAGGAATGCCTCCACATCTCTAGGAGTACCTGGCATGGGTCTGGGTGTCAGCACGCCAGCATCTGTGCTATAAATGTGGTTTTTGTACTGTTTATTTTTGTATGCTAAGGAGACAAAATGGTGCCGACCGGAAGTCCGGTCATCCTGGAACACAATGGCAGATGCCAATTTGCCGAAATATTTTCATCCAAAAATTGGTTTTACCCCTTCCTTTCCGGGCAAATAAGGGTTGCCCCCATGTCTTTAGTAGCAACCTGCACGATTCTGAGTGTCAGCGTGCCCGCATCTGCTCCCTAAATATATTTTTTTGGACTGTTTATTTTTTTATGCTAATGAGGCAAAATGGCACCAGTCGGAAGTCCAGTCATCCCGGGAGAAAATGGCAGCCACCGAATGGATGAAATATTTTCACCCAAAAATGGGGTTTTCTGCCATCTTTCTGGGCAAGCAAGGGATGCCCCCGCATCTCTATGTGCACCCGGCACAGGTCTGGGTGTCAGTGTACCCGCAGCTGTGCTCTAAATGTGTTTTAATGTCTGTTTATTTTTGTATGCTAATGAGGCAAAATGGTGCCGACCAGAAGTCTGGTCGTCCCAGAACAAAATGGCAACCGCCAATGGGCCAAAATATTTTCATCCAAAAAAGGGCTTTCCTGCCGGTTTTTAGGGCAAATAAGGGGTTCCCCTGCATCTTTAGGAGTACTCGGCACAGGTCTCCATTTTATTGCATTCGCAGCTGCGCGCTCAATGTGTTTTTTGGGACTGTTTTTTTGGGTATGCAAATGAGACAAGATGGCTGACAGACTATACCGACTCACCTCGGGGGCTTGTTTTAGGGTGGGTTATGCAAATCAGGAGCCAAGATGGACCGCAGAGGGTCAGAGATGCCACATGGACGTTCTTTTCGGTGGGGTATGAAAATGGGAAGCCAAGACGGACAGCAGAGGGGTGGAGACACCACGAGGGCGTGTTTTGGGGCAGGATATGCAAATTAGGATCTGAGATGGATGGCGGAGGGGCGGAGATGCGGTATGCAAATGAGTTCTGAAGGCCACAAACCAGAAGTAAGGTGTTCCTGAAAGCAAAATGGCAGCCGCCGTTATGCCGATCGTTTTGGGGCTGAAAAAGGGGCTTTGTCACGGTTTTCCAGAGAAATAAAGGCTGCGACCACTTCGCCTGCAGCACGCGATGTGGGGTATTGTGTCAGCGTGCGTGAAAAAATGCTGTAATTGGGTGGTTTTAATCTCGGTATGCAAACTTGATGCTCGTTCTCACCAAATTTCATAGAAAATCTTCAGTGGGATGGGATCACTCCTGAATTACGGACTTGCATTCTGCACAGACTGGACTCACTGCCCGGACTACAGTCCAGATTTTCCCTCCATCCAGGTGACGCCAATCTAGACTCCGTGAGCCAATCCAGTCTCAGTTTTCTTTTCCTCCCCTTTGCCGACTCCATTCCATTTCCAGGACAAATCCAGTCTGGGTTTGGGACAAATCCAACTGGGTGGTCCAGACCAAGGGACCAGGTCTATGTAGGTGGGCCCATGCTTCTAGGTCGGTCTAGACCCGTGGTTCTAGGTCACTCTGGAACCGCGGTTGGGGGAGGGTGTTGTCCAGAGCCCAGCAGGAGCAGAGAGTCTATGCTTGCCTGCTGTCGAGGGCAGATCCAACAGCTCCTGGCCATCCTTAAAATGCCCCCTGGAGGACTGAGGAGTGCTGAAAGAGGTAAGAAACTGCCTCACCTGGTTTTCATGGCTGGGCCATTATCAGAAGGCACTGGTCTCCCTCTCCCCTGGAAGGGTAAGAGAAGGATAAAACACGTCCCAAAAAACTGCTTTCCACAGATGAAATAGAACACACATTTCTAGGTTACATCATCCAATACATTCAGGTTCTTGCTCACAGCCTCCGTGGCAGGGGGTGGCCCTCGGCACAGGGAGTGAGTTTCTTGCTATGCTTAAATCACTGACACCAGCTACAGGAATTTTGTCATTTACTCAGGCTCAGAGCAAAAGGACAAGCTCATCATTGCACCTCAGCAGTCCGACCAAAGACCGCTGTGTTGATTTGGAACAGCCTGGTTTTGTGGTAGCAGCAGGGAGCCCACAGAGGTGGCTTCTGGGAGAAGCTGCTAGAAGCTTCCACTGTGTCCAACAGAGCCACTTGCTGATAGCTCTGGAGATGGGCATGCCGCCGGCCCAATTAGAAAGGTGGGTAAGGCCTCATGGTCCCATTGACAAAGACCATCAAAGCAGCCCACGGGCAGTGTGCTCCAGGGGTCAGGAGGCGCCGTGCCACGGCCCATCCCGGTGCGGCGCAGGGCCAGGCAC
This sequence comes from Tachycineta bicolor, assembly GCA_025960845.1. NCBI lineage: Eukaryota > Metazoa > Chordata > Aves > Passeriformes > Hirundinidae > Tachycineta > Tachycineta bicolor. The sequence continues at coordinate 204,367 of JANEHK010000173.1, read as the reverse complement.
GTGGCAAAGCCTGCCTGCCCAGCGCTGTGGCCAACCGCGCCCAGGCAGGAGGGCAGGGCTGGCAGTGGCAGCTTCTCCTCCGGCAACACGCACCAGGAGAGGCCTTAAACAGCGCCAGGACCCCCGTGGCTGCTGCTGCCCACCCGATGGCCATGGCAAAAACACGGCCAGCAACTCCCCAACACACGGCCTGAATGAGATCGACCTCCTGTTGCTGGGGGAGCCTGCAGGGATCTTTGAACTAGTGAAGCCTTTTAGCAGTAAGCACCTATGAGCATCAGCTTTTCTTCTAGTCAGAGAGGAGGAATTGAGAATGTGCTGGAAAACAACGTGCTGGCACCAAGGTCAATGGAAAAAAGGGGGACAAAATGCTCCAAAGTGCTCGCCACAGCTGAGATTCCTCTGCAAGCTGTCGTGAGGACTGTGATGAAACAAGTTGTGGCCCTGTCACTTTGCATTAAGTCCACAGAGGATACAGAGATCCACTCTCAGCCCAGGGCTCCCACGCACGGCAGGGTAGGGCGCGGGGGAGAGCTGCAGTACTGCCCTCTGTCCACACGGTGGCAGCACTGCCCCTAAGCTCAGCCCGGACTCGGGGACAGGCAGCGAACAGAGGCAAAAAAGAACGTGCCCAAAAATCCCCGCCCAAAAATCCTCTAAAAGAAATGCCCCAAAAGACCCCCAAGCGCAACTACCACAACCCTGCCATTCACCAAATTCATACCAAAAAAGCTTTGATCATAGGCTATATATCAAATTTTTAGTATTTATTATGTTTATATTTATCATTACCATTTCTGTTTTATATCCATACCTATGTATATTATAGATATTATAATACACATAGCATGTCATAATAGAGATTGTATTTATTTATATTAGTGATATTAATTTTTGTATTTTACATTTTTTATTATTCATACTTTCCTGTTTTTGCATTGATTTTTAAATTTTGTGTTTATTTCTTTATATTTCAAATGATATTTTAAATGATAGGAATTTATTAACCTAACACATCAGAACAACGATTAATTAGAATTAAATTAGCCTGGTTTTCTAAAGGGTAAAGATTTCATTCTCATTAAAATAATGTTGGCAGATTTTCTTCTCTTTCTGTGGTTTTTTTCGGGGGGGAGGGGTGTTTGTGGGGGGTTTTGTTTTGTTTTTGGTTTTTTTGTTTGCTTTGCTCTGGATTACTTTGTTACTAAACAATGAGGTTTGGAGACTGTCATGGGTTAGCACAGTTTGGTTTTTTAGTTATAAAAGAATGTAAAATACTTCTCCAGGTCATGACCTGGGAATTGCTTTGGAAGAGACAGAGACCTATCAGAGAGTTAGTTAGAATATTGACATCACCTCTGACTACTGAAATTGTTAGCTGCTACTTTGGGAAGTACCATATAAAACCCCTTGATTTCCTGTAGGTGAGTCCTTTTTCCTTCTGCCTTTGGCCTGAGAGAGACAGGTAACATTGAGCTGGGCCTGCTGTTCCCCCCTTTTTGGGGAGGAGCTGGCCTGAGGCTTGGCCAGATTCCCTCAGTTCCTGGGGGAATGGGAGGAAGGAGAGGTTGCTGTTTTGCAACAGCTACTTTCTTCAGACTTCTCTGGAGCAGGGAGAGATCTCTGCTGGGCCCCTGACAAGAGCTATGGGCACCACTTGGGCCAAAGTCACCCTGATTTACACCGAGGGGTGGGCTGAGAAGGCATTTATGATCCTGCCTGGTTTTTGTAATTCCGGACTGCATGAGTGCTGCAATCTCTGATGTTTCTGTGAGTTCTTCCTCCCTCACCAGTGCAGCCTTGAAACATCTAACACTACGAGCCCCAGAGAGAGAGAGACAAAGACTCCAACCAGATGTAACTCTTTCTTAGCAACATGAAGCTTCCAGAGCTTAGCCCTTCTCTGAGAGAGTAAGAAAGGACAGAGTGAACATAAAGAACAACAGCATGAAGTCAGTGGAGCAAGAGTGAAAAGACTATTAAGACAGGGGGTTGAAGAGTTGTTCTATTCTTACTTCAGCCATGGAAATGAACTCTATATTTAGAGCATTCCTTTAAATCATGGAAAAGATATGCATTTGGGGAGATGAGTGTTTTAATTTGTGTGTAGATTTAAACAAAGGTGTTTGCGATGAACTAAGTAATATCCTATAAGATGCTTAAACAGAGATAAAGATGAGAAGCCCCTTGCGCCAGTAAAGAAGTAAGAGGATATCTCTGTACCTTGAAGTGAAGAATCCTTTGCTTTAGAGTTACTCATCTTTAAAAAGTGACACCCCAGTATGCAAAAGTCTAAGACCCATGACCCATAAGCAGCTTGGGAACCTGCTCCTGGGAGGGTCACAAAGGCAGGTTTCTCCGGGCGGTTGTTTTAGTGACAGTTTAAAACCCACAAGAGAAATGTTCTAAATTGTCAGTAGGATCTATGACTAAAAGATACTCTTCCCCTAATGAATTGATGAAAGACTATTGTCAGATGGTGAAACGGACTGAAAATTACAAGTTTTGTATTTTTATCTTGTTTTGTAAGAAAGTGAACAGCTTGTAAGGGGAGGGAAAAGTGTTTTTGAAGTTTCATTCTGTTTTAGCTTTTTTTTCCAACTTTCTTTTCTTCTATTCTTTTAGTGTATGTTAGTAAACTATTTGTTAATTTTAAGGTTGAGCCTGCTTTGTTTTTCTCCTAGTCTCTCTCCCACAGAAAGAGTAAGTACCAAGACCAAAATTTAGTGAACGTGAAACCACTACATTAATTGGTGTTTCTGCCCGGTTTGAAATTAAAACCATGACAAATAAAAGTAATAAAAAAGTAAAAAAAGAAAAGAAAAATATTTTAAAAATAACAATAAAAAACCCAATATAAAAATAAAATAACATGAAAATAAAAATTAAATAATATTTTAAAAATTAAAAGTAATTAATTAAAATATAAATATAGAAGAAACAAAATATAAATCCTATGCAAAAATACAAAAACATTGACATAAAAAATAAAACTCAATAAAAGAGAATAAAAAATACAAAAAATAAAAAAGTAAAAAATAAAATTAAAACATAAAATATATTTAAAAGAAAAAAAAAAAAAATGCAGGTCTCCCCTTCTGCCACTGCCTAACGCAGCTCCGGGAGTATCCTAGACTATGAAGGGATAGGGAAAACAAACCCAGTGCCTCCCAGCAAAGGTTTTTAGACAATTTCCAGTTTTGCTTGGAAACAAATCCTAGCGGAGCTGCTTTTTGCCGGGCTGAGCCGAGCCTCGGCAGGAGCCGGGAGGGGATTTGGGCCCGAAGCGGCACCGAAGGCGGCGGCAGCCGCTGCCGGGAGCGCCGCGGGCACGGCGGCGAGCGGCGCTCTCCGCACGCGCTGCTGCCCTCCTGCGGGCAGCGCCCGGTACTGCAGCCGGAGAGATCGCGCAGCGCCGAGCGCGCCGGAAACCGGCCCCGGGTCGCGGCTCCGCGGGGCTCCTCTCGCCTCTCCGCCGCGGTGAGCTGCCCGGGAAACGGCACCGCTGGCGGCCCGGGCCCGCCCGTGGCTGCTGCGAAAGCGGAGAGGCGGATGCCGGAATTCCTTTGGGATAATGGAGCGGTGCTGATCATGGACGCAAGGTCCGAGGGACTGCGTTCACCTGTGGCTTTCCAGGTCAGCAGGAACAAGGGGAAATGTGGAACCAGGTTTTGGGGGCTGTGAAGATTCCTCCCCGGAGCAGGGTCACCCCGTGCAGATGAGCCAGACAGCTTCGGTTGTTGGAGCGGGTGAGGATCTATTTCTACTCAATAATTGTTTTTGCCGGCGTGGAAAAGGGGTGGTACGGGAGAAGGAAAAGCGTTCTGTTGCGCCGAGGTTGTTGTTGCAGGGGGCCCGGTCCTTTACGTGGGAAGTTTTACTGAGGATGCTGTGCAAGGTAAATGGCCCTTTATGGCCCAGGTTCTGCTGCCGCTCCTGTAACGAGGGACCTGCTACTCTCTGTGGAATGTGTTACCGAGGATGTTAGGAATACCTAGGCTTAGTCTGGGAAGTTTCAGGGAGGATATAGTTACAAGGGAAATTGATGTGCCTAGTTTTGCTTTCCTGTCAAAAAGCCTTGGGAATGCTCAAGAACGCAGCCTGGGATATTTGATCTCTGAAATGGGTCCTGTTTCGTATAAAACACCCATTTGTTAGTGGTTCGTGTTTTTTCTGACCTCGGAGGATGTGAGGCCGGCTGGTCAGCTCGGTGTCTGAGAAGGGGAGAGTGTTCTGGGTCCCAGAGCTGCTGCTTTGGGGCGTGATGCAGAACCCAGCGATATTCCTGCTGTGCAAATGTGGGAGGGAGTGGAACAGCAAGTGGCAAAGCTGGGGTTTTGCTCCTTAAATCCCACAACACCTGGGTTTGAGTTCCATCAGCCAGAGGAGGGAGTGAACCCGTGTGCCAGCCATCCTCAGGGCTTTGGACGGCTCTTACCGTCTTCTCTATTACCATTTGCATTGTGTGGTTCTCCCTCAATCACAAAAGGCAGCAGATGAAGCAGGAGGGGGAGCTCATTTTGTTTCTGCAAACTCCAGGCTTGGAGCAGCTGCAGAGCAGTTTGGTTTCAAATAATCCTGCCCAAATACAGTCAGCTTGAAGCTGCATGAAAACGAGAAAATTTTCATTTTGCCTTTCTCACCTTGTTTCCAGGTGCAGCCCAGGATGGACAGACAGATGGTTTCAGACAGTGATTCCCCAGGAGAAAGGGGAGCCTTGGCCTTGCCTGCACAGCTCAGGTAGGTGCGACCTAACCCTAACACCTAACCCTACCCCAAAATCCTAAAACCCTAAAACTCTAAAATCCTAAAATGCTAAAACTGCAGAATGCTAAAACCCTAAAATCCTAAAAGCCTAAAACCCGAACCCTGAAACCCTAAATGCTGTAAACCTAAAATCTTAAAACCCTAAAACTCTTAACGCTAAAATCCTAAAACCCTAACCCTAATACCCTAAAACCCTAACCCCAAAATACTAAAATCCTAAAATCCTAAAACCCAAAACCCCTAAAATCCTAAAACCCTAAAATCCTAGAATCGTAAAACCTTAAAACTATAAAACCCTAAAACCGTAACCCTAACCCTAACTCTAATTCAAGATGGCAGCCCACATGCTGCTGTGCAACAAGATGGAGACCTCCGTGTCGCCATACCGCAAAATGGCAGTACCCATGAGATCACATAGTATCAGAAGAAGATGGCCATCTACCGGAAGTGATATCATACCATAACAAAATGGCGGCCACCAATCTGCCGAATAATTTAGAGACGAAAAAGGGGTTTCCCGCCGGTTTTTCGGGCAAATAAAGGGTGCGCCCACGCCTCTAGGGGTGCCCAACACGGGGCGGGGTGTTGGCGCGTGTGCAACTGGGCACTGAGTGTTTTTCGGGACTGTTTATTTTTCGTATGGTAATGAGGCAAAATGGCCACTGCCAGAAGTTGGGTGGTCCCGGAAGCAAGTTGGACGTCGCCGGAAGGGATGTCACACCGGAAAAAGACAGCGGCCCCCATGCTGCCGTACACCAAGATGGCAGGCCCGGTTTTTCCATACGGATAGATGGTGGTGCCATTGGGGTCACATGGTACCGGAAAAAATATGGCCACCAAACAGAAGCGATGTCATACTGGGGAGAAATGGTGGCCGCTGATCTGCCGAACTATTTAGGGCAGAAAAAGGGGTTTCCAGCCATTTCTTCAGGCAAATAAAGGGCTCCCCCACATCTCTAGGGATGCCCAACACAGGGAGGAGTGTCAGCGCGCGCACAGCTGCGCTAAAAGTGTGTTTTTCAGGATTGTTTATTTCGGGTATGATAATGAGTCAAAATGGCGCCGGCCAGAAGTCATGGGGTCCTGGAACCAAGATGAGGGCTGCCACGGGGCCGATATATTTTGGGTTAAAATGCAAGCTTTTGGGGGTTCTTTGCAATAAAAATCGCAGTGCCCGCTTCTGTACAGGTGTGCAATGGTGGTGGGGGTGTTTGGATGCAGGTAATTGCGTGGAAATCAGCTTTTCCAGGGGCGCGCCCACGCAGTATACAAATGAGGCAAGATGGTGGCCGACCAGAAGTCAGGTGGTCCCAGAACCAAAATGGCGGCCACCGTGCTGCCGATGGATTTCGGGCTCAAAAAGGGGCTTTTTAGCGGTTTTTCCGATAAACAAAGGGTGCCTGCATCGCACGACAGCAGTTCACAAATAAGTCTTCTTGCATGGTTCCATGCAAGTTTCTCTATGCTGTTTCTTCCAAATCTTCTATTTGTGAAGGTCTCATTCATTTGGGTTGCTTTTTCTCTGGCATTTCATCCGCACGTCTTGCATGAAGTTTCTGAAGGCTGGTTCTTCATGACTTTCTTCAGTCACTGGGGGAAGAGACAACAGTTCAGCACTATTCTACTTTAGTTACTGACAAAAGCTAGTCAGGATAGTCAGAACAACATTGAACATCTCTTGGATCTTCAACTACATTACAGGGCAAATAAGTGATCCTAAATGTCAGTGGAACAAGAAAAGAATGAAGATTAAGTCTGTGAGCTAGGCAAGAAAAAAATCACCCTTTAAGAACTTAGTCACATAGTCACCATAGTCACCATAGTCACAACAAAAGCAAAGAGAGCCAAGGGCAGAAACTGTAATGTCAAAAAGATGATAAAACAGCTGTGCATCATTCAGAGGTCATTGCGTGCCTCAAGCCTAACAAGTTCTCCGGTTTATGTGTGTTATACATCTATTAATTGCTTAAATAGAAAATTTACAATTGAACTCTCACAAAGGTTGGAAAGTGATAACCCTGGACCAAACACTGCACCTGGGCTTTGGTATGGTATCACATGCATTTAGGTGACTGAATGTTTGCTTGTCTTCTAATCTCTCTTTACAGTCCACCCAAGTAATGAAATACAGAGGGGATTTCCTGACCAGACGGGCAGCTTTCAAGCCTCATTCCCTTACCTTCGTGGTCAATATCATCAGTATCACTCTCCCTCTCTTCTTCCTCTTCATTTAGAGTCCCTCGTGTTAGGATTAGCTCAGAGGGACCCATTGCAGAAGCATCATCAGGTCCTTCAAGGGAAAAGAAATGGTTGTACACAAACCAGCTTGCTAAAGGTAAGGTATTGTTAAAACTGACAACTTTTATCTGCACGTAAACACTTACACTTGTTCTGAAAGGACAGAAAACTGCTTGTGGATCCCAAAGACACGGGACAGACTTAATCAGCACACACCTCACTGTAAGAGTCTGTCTGAAGTTCTCCTCATTTGCCTCACGATCGTCATAAGGACCCCGAGGACCCCACTGCAGTTCTGGCCTGCTCAAGGTGGATGCTTGCCAATCATCTGCAGGCGCATTTTCCTGTGTCACCATGCCACAGTACACAGGCTGTGAGCAGTGTAATGGTGGTTCTGTACCTGAAGATTACATCTGCTTCACGGTCCCTGCTTCATGACAATAGCCTATGAATTTCCCCACCTCTTGGCCAAGGGAACTTTCTGGGGAAACTTTGGTGGTCCCCCACGGAAAATCCTTCATCTGCTTCGCAACCACCGTGACAGACAGAGATCAAAACCCCGTTCCAAGGACTGAGATTGAGACCCCTATATGAAGCCCCTCTCAAGGACTGAGACATCAGACCCTGACGACCCCAGTATAGGGGGCTGAGGCTGACTCAACCAGAGCGAGATGTTTGCCTGGAGGCGTGATCGTTGGACCAAGAAGACAATGACTCTCGCTTACTGCTAAGAACATGGACTATCTGTTCCCCCCCTCGGGGGTTTCAATACATTTACCTGTTCCCCCCCGTGACTGAGGACTGAGTTAACCAGAAATTTGGAGAGAGACCCTCCCCGACGTGACAGGCGGACCCATCGACGGGACCACGAGGACTCCGTCTCCATGTTTGGTAGCTATATTCCCCCTTTCCTCCGTCTCTCTCTCTCTCTCTCTCTCTCTCTCTCACTCTTAATCCCTCTATTGCATTTGCTATGGTCAATCAATAAAAGGTGCATTTGTTTTAATGCTGAAATCCCCTCTGTGTTGTGTTTTGCACTCTGAGATCAGAAAACGAACCATCACGACCCCCGCTTGTACGAGCGGATCGTGACACTCACGTAAGGAACTGTGCAACCAACAGCACAGCTTTCCCATATTCTAATCTGTTTCACCTTTTCTAAAGTATTTAATTATTGTTAGTGTGTCTGCTGCTTCAGTTACACAGAAGGATTTCTTCCACGTCCATGACTGACACAGGAAGAGCTAAGTGTGGTCAATCCCAGAGGAACTAAAGTCCCACTCCTCTAACATGGAGATGATTTCACACTTCGACTGTGTGAACAGAGAAGCACTTCTCAACGCAAACTCTTCAGAAAACTTCTGCAGTAAACCTAATCTTTCTGGTGAGGTACCTGCCGGTGTGCTGCCCTGCACACACACATTGCCCATGTCCTTCCACAAGTGTTCAAGCTGCTCTCTCTTTTGTTTCTCTTGAGCTTCCTCCTGTAGATAGAGTTACATGTGGATTCTGAGAACATTTAAAACATCAGTGGAAAAGTAACCTCACCCAAACCCAGCAGTCTGTCCCCCTCCAGAGTGCAAGTCACTAAGCAGATCTTACATTATAACTAAGGTTACACAGAACTTTTGACCAAATATGGACAGCAACCTCCAGTATTGCGGACTTCTAGAAGATTTTCAGAAGCATTAGGAAGCCAAACACAGTGTAGCCATGCCTGCAGAGAACTGTCCTTTGGACAGCCAGGACTCGAGGTGAGCAGAGCTACCGATTTTGGTACTGCAAATCAGTCTCTGTTTCTGTCTAAGTCAAACCAGTGCACTTCACTGGTACAGGAAGATACAAAAATATCAACAAATCACTTGAAAATTTATTTTCAAGAACTCTCTGTCCTTCCGAATGGAAGATACAAAAATATTTCCCAATCATTTTCTCACAATTAGCTCAAATACTAGAACTAAAGCAGCAAACAATGTGTTTATAAAACATCTTTACTCTTGTAAAGATATGCTCCACCCCATCTAAGAAAAAAAGGCAGATAGCAGACTGAGCATGACTAATAAATGAAATGTTAGACCCTCTCAATATAAAGATAATTGTGTGCATAGAAGTGCCCTCAAGATACACTATCTGGGTGTACAATAGCTGAAAACACTTACTAATGTTTTTCGCAGGCGCTCATATTCTGGACGATACTCTCTGAAAAGACAGAGTGCATTCAGTCTGAATCAACACATGACTTATATTAAGTAAGGATCATCTCAGAGGCTTCCTTCTATCCCCAAAAAAGTTTTCTCTAGGCTTTCATGTTTCAGAGACATTTCAGAAGGACTTTTCACCCAGCTTTGGATTCTGAAACCAATGGATACAAAATAAGTGAATGTACTTCACTGAAAGAGCAAGAGTTCAAACCTTGATCACTGTATGGAATTAGAGAAAAAATATTACTTCACGTATTTGATGGCACAGACAGCTTTCGCTTTTTCACTGACCAGTGAACACAAAAATTCACTCTGAATAGTTCCTTTACACTGTCACTTTTTATGCTGATGCTTGAAGTTTAGTAGAAACCCTAAACTACCTTGGCTAAGGGTAGTGTAGAATCTTTCAAATCAAAGGAGTTACAAATCAATACCTTCAGGAAGTGTTCACTGGGTTAACTATCCCCTTACCTCTCATATTCATCTACAGCTTTAGAAAGCTGGATAAAAAACTCATCCAGTCCTGTGCCGAGCACTGCAGAAACACCGACCACCTGCAAAAGAAACCAGATATCATAACTGCAGAGTGACCGAACTAGTTTCTAACAAAAGCCCAAAATCCAACAAATAATTACTAGTCTAAACTTAACGATAGCCACTTAATCAGCACAGTGACATAGGAACGTGCAGTAACACTTCTGCTTCTATCCATCCTGCTTTCAAACTCTTTCTCCACTTGCTGTTCATGTTTGTTATCTCTGGTTTTTGATTGTTGCTGGTTTTCTATTTGGTGAGTTGCTGCAGTATTTTGGGGGGGGTGTTTCTTTGGGGAAGGGGGTTTGGTTTTTTTTTAACAAATTGAGCATTTCAAGAGAAAGGTCTTTCTGTTGCTTACTTTTTATTGTTAATTATCCAATCTGCATCTAGGGTTATAAGTAGTTAGTATGTATCAGTGTACTTGAATCAGACAGCAAAATAGACAACTGACCTTCTAGCTCTGAAATCACAACTAATACTTTGTATTTAGCCCCACATCTCATTTTAAAAAGTCAGAAGTCCAGCCCCAGAACAGTAAGAGGTGGAGAATTTAATCAGTTACTGTGGCAACACATTCAACATGCACATCTCCTTCCTAATTTGAACTTGTCTATCATTACACTTCTGGCCATTTGTTCCGCCTGCATTAAATCAATTACCTAAAAATACATTTCATTAGGAATATTACCAGTCAGAATTGATCATCTTCTAACAAAAATTCTTCCTCTTTTTGAAAAGCAAGACAGTCTCAACTACTCACTTTCAAATGCAAGACTTTTTAAAATACAGCCTTGCACTTGATCATTAATACAGCAAACATGAGACAGCTTTCCAAAGGATTTTAAGTATTAACATATGCTGACATATGTTAATACTTATACTCTCCCTGCATTTAAATACAAGCTGCAGTCTATGATATAATCATCATATGACCTGCTCTCCAGGTCAGCATTCTGACATACAGAGAAATGTGACCTAATTAACAAATAAAGAACAGGAAGTACTTTAGTTCTGTATATGGCACCACTACAAACCCTTCTGAAATTCTGTATATTGTTCCACATAGAACACTTACAATATTTTTGTTCCGGCTACATTATCATTATCTATCTGAATAGATCAGATATCAGGAATCACTTATTTTCATTGTCTTTTTTTTAATACCCATACATCCAAGAAGGCTTGCTTTTTCTTTAGTAAGAGCTGATGACAAACACAATTAGCTGAAAGCTTTAGCACAGACTATGGGAACAGTATGCATAGGGTTTCATGAGTGTAGCCAGTTTCACGTTCGCTAAATTCTGGTTGCCAAATTTAGTGTAGTGGTCTTAGTGTTTATTCTCTTTTTCTGGGAGAAGATCAGGAGAAAGAAAAGTAGGCTTAAGCTTAAAAATAAATAGTTTTAATAACACACATTAAAAGAATGGAAAAGTTGGAAAACAAACTAAAACAAAATGGAATGAAACTTCACAACACTCTTCCCTCCCCCTACAAACTGTTAACTTTCCTACAAAACAACACAGAGAGACACAACCTGTGATTTTCAGTCAGTTTCACCATTTAAACACATTCTTTCATCACTTTGGGAGAGGAGCCTCTCTAGAGTACCACGGAGACACTCACCACAAGACTACAACAGTCTTGCAGCTCCCAATGTCGCAAATCTGGAACTGCCCGGAATTTTTTTGCACGTTTTTCAGTCCCACCCATTAGCAGCCATTAGCTACTCATGGGCCTCTCAGTGTATCTGGGGTACTGTTTAAGAATGCTTCTTCTAGTACAAAACAAGGATTTTTTTCTTCTATCTCTAAAATCGTCTCTATCTCAAAAGAAACAGAGACCTCCATTTACCCCAGGAGCCAAGAGCTTCAAATCACTTTCTCTCTCTAAAATTGTCTTCGTCTCAAAGGCTGAGACCTCCTTTTATCCCAGGAGCAAGGGGCTTTGAGATTCTCACTTAAATCTCAATCATGTCAATCCCTAATTTGGTTAGAACCAGCATTCCCCAAACAAGATGTTACAAGATGTTACAAGAAACAGTCCATTTCTCCACAGTTTACCCCAGAGAAGTCCGGTAAAAATGTCCACATCCCTCTTCTAATAATATTTATCACTTCTTTCACTCTTGCTTCACTGACTTCATGCTGTGTCTTTTCTATGTCCACTCTGTCTCTTTCTTTTCTCTCTCAGGGAAGGGTTAGGCCTTGGAAGCTTCATGTTGCCAGGAAAGGGTTAAATCTGCCCAGGCCTGCAGCGGCCCTGTGAATTCCGCCCAGGGCAGCAGTCTCTCCCCCATGCATCTCAGGCTGGTTTCCTCCTTCCACTCTTTTCCTTTCTCCATCTAGCTCTGCCTACCCCTCGGTGACAATCAGGATGGCCTTGGCCCAACCAGGCCCAGAGCTGTTAGCAGGGGCCCAGCAGAGATCCCTCCCTGCTCCGGGGGGTCCGGGGAAGTTGAAAAAGTAGTTGATATTAAGCTGCAACCTTTCCTCCCCACCCAGGAGCCGATGGAGCCCGGCCAGGCCTCGGGGCCAGCTCCCCCCCAAAGGCGGGGGGGAAGCAGCAAGCCTGACTTGATGTTACCTGTTCAGCTGACTCGCAGGAAAAGGGCCTGACCTGCACAAAATCAGGGTTTATATGGGTGCTTTCGAAAGTGGCATTTAGCATCCCCAGTGGTCAAAACAGATGCCAATATCCCAAACTAGCCTTCTGATGGGTCCCCCTCCTTTCTAAAACAATTCCAAGGTCCTGACAGGGAAAAACACTCTACATTCCTCCCTAACTAAAAACCAAACTGTGCCAACCTATGACAGTGAGCAACTGGACTACTTTGTCCTCTCAAAACCTGGTTAAGTGAGGGAAAAAAAAAACCAACTTCTTCTTGCCCAACCAAATATGGGGGAGGGGGCGAGGAGGAGAGTGTGTTTGTTTGGGTTTAAGATTCTTTCCATTCTTCCTGTGTGCTAAATTGCACAACTCTACTAGACACTTTCTGAACAAGGAAAATTATCTCAGACAGGAAATGCTGCAACAAAGTTGCCTCTTACCAGCCTATCTTAGCTTTCTTCTCATGATTAATCACAATTCAGTATTAAATTATTCAAGGCTGCCACTCAGCTTGACAAGTTACTAAAGTTACTGTGTTCAAATTGGCAAATCCTCAACATGGCTCATTAACAGATTACAGTTCAAAAGTGGAGTGCAAAGACCCTTTACAGAAGGACAGAATGGTTAGGATTGGATGATATCTCTGGAGATTCCAACTTCTCTGCTCAAAAAGCAGAATTAAATAGGACAGGATGCTCATGGACTTTGTCTGTCTCCAAGGATGGAGACCTCACAATTCCTCTGTACCATCTGTTCCAGTGCTCAATCAGTAAAAACGAAGTAATTTTTCCACTTCTGTTTAAACATAGTTTCTTGAATTTCACTTTTTGTCTATTGCCTCTTTTCCTTTCCCTGAGCACCAGAGAACAGTCTGCCTTTTGCCTTTCTTACACTCTACTCCCACCCTACATCAAAAACATTATTCCTGAGCTTTCTCTTCTCCAGGCTTTTATGAGAGGTAATAAACAAAAAGAAGATTCTTACCTTCAGTGAACTGTAAAATTCATCCAACACTAAACTCATAGAACGAGTCAGGTTACTGACATAGGAGGTCTCCTGATTCAGGGCATCCTGAAAAGTCTCAAAGTCCTGCATCCATTCCACCGCAAAACTGTGGTCGATTATGTCAGTCTGGAAGGAGAAGGGAAAATATTCAGAAGTAAGAATCTTAGCCGTAGACTGTTAAGTGGACAAATTTAAAAAAATCCATGATATGCTTATTTTCAAAACATTAATCTTTTCAAAATTCTCAGCCCTGGTCTGTTGTTTCACAAGTTCTGTTTTTATCAAACCAACTACATGAATACCTGAAAAGAAGACAAACAACCACACAGGCTTAAGAAAGCAACAACTGTTTAAGGAAACAATCACAGGTCTAAAGCCTTCTATGATTTACTGCACAAGACCATTCAAAAACTGCATACTGTACCATAAAGTTTACAGTGTAACTAGTAGATCAAGTGAATGAGGCCAGACAAGAGCAGCCCTCACTGAAATCCCAAGTTTCCCTGATTGCTTGGGGGGTGAGAGAGCAAGTGCCACTTCCACGCTGGGTAGCAGCCCATGGACGGGGTCTCCATAAACATGAGCTGTGTTCTGACCCAAAGAAGTTACAATCCAAACTCAGTGCAAGAAAATGGACACAAACAAGTGAGATGGTTCCACAATTTTACATGGATTCATATGCAAACACTCTATTAAAAAGCTCCCTAAACATCTTACCACAGGCCTATCCATTCTTAGCACAATATGAGGTGCCTAAAACTCTAATATATTTCATTTCCCTGCACCAGTGGAAGGACAAAGATGAAGTTCTGCCTAGCACTGCTCACAAGATTTGAGACAGAAGTGAACCCATCAAGGGCCAAAGCCTCAGTACAATTCTATAATTTACAATTTACAATTCTATAAATAAAATAAAATTGCTTCTAGAAATTGCCTTTTTTTTCCCCTCTGCAAACCTTGAAATTCTAAAATCTCTTTGTCACTGCACATGTATCAGTTGCCCAGAATTCTTCCATTCTTATCGAGAGTCAATTTTAAAAAATTACATTTAATTACATTTTGTTAAAAATTCTTAAAGTGCTGTTGCCTTTACTCTTTAGCTAAGGCAAAGATGAAATTAAAATGAGGTTTGAAGTTATGAATCCTAAGCCTCAGGTCTACCTTTCCTTACATATACTGATCAAGTCCCACTTTTAGTCTTTCAAAAGGTGTATTTTTTTAAGAGAGAATTACCTCGTGTGGTTTTTCTATGGGAAAAAAAAAAAGCTTAGTAGCTTATTCTAAAACTACTGACTAGAGTTAGAAAGAGAACAGCATAGAAAAACCTTGCTCAGTAAACAAGCAGGTCAAAACATGGTTTGGGTCGCTGGGCAGATGAGTAGCGTTGGGGCACTAATATCACTAGGCTGGGGTGAGGGAAAATGGCACAGTCAAGGGATGGCCTATGGGAAATGTATGTGTGTGCAGAGAGCTTGCTGTGTTGGGGATACAAATACAAATGATGTCTGAGGGGAGCAGCACTCACACCAATAACCTGATGAGATTCTTTGGATATCTGAAATGATTATGCTTAGAGAGACAGCTGTTAAACTCAGAAGTCTGTAAGTGCATTACACAAGAGTGGATGTGTATCTTTAGACTAGCATCTGCCACCCAGCAAATACAGGATCAAACATCTTTTGCTAAGTTTTGCCTGGTACGATATGTGAGACTCCTTCCTCAAAACATTCACCGTTGCCACTGTGGGTCATTAGCCTGCTGCTGAGTAGAAACAATAACAAAGACAAATGTTATATAGAAATGGTGTGTAAGATTCCGTAATAACCTCCCTCTTACATTATAGGGTCAAGTTTCCTTATAGTCCAGGCTTAAGGTCCCAAATGTCTTTCAAAGTGTTGCTATCCTCTCTGACTTGCATCTGCCCATCCCTGATAATGCTTGTGCATTTGGATACCAGATTAAAGACCCCTTTTAGATTCAGTTGTCAGCCTCCAGCCCCCTCCCAGCCTCTCTTTTCTAGAAAAACCTATTATTGTGGTAAAACAAAGAAACCACACCAAAGAAGCTAAGCAGAACAATGTTCCGTCAGGAAATGGAAACCAGAGCTTTAACTTACTTTGTTCATAACTACGATGAAAGGTAGCTTTGTCTTGTACAGGATACTGGGCAGGGAGACACAAAATGAAAATTTAACATGAATTTAAAACTCGCTAGACTAGAAAGCAAGTTCAGCATAAGGCAGACAAGACTTGTGCAAAACTGAATACATTTGACATCAAAAGAATTATTTTCTTCTGCACCAATCAGAATGTAATTTTTACCCAGATCCTGCTTACAATCATTGAATAAAATATGCCTCTCCAAGATGTAAGCACATATCTGTGAGAGAAAATCTGACATACCCAGTTGATTTTGGTTATCATTTTCTATGACTCTCAGATCCCAGTTTTTAACTTCCTTTGCATTTTGCATTTGACTTGGACCTCAGGTTCTGGGAGATTGTGAATGGAACAATGAATTCAAATAACACAAACCTATAACGAAAAACTACCTTGACATAGCTTATCCATTCATTTCACTGTATATGTGCTATCACCTTTTGCTCAAACTAATGTCAGAAAATGCAGCACGCAATAAGACACATTTTGTACACTATTACAGTGATACAGTTCCTGACGCTGATAGAAGGATTGCAAGGATTTTTTACAACCTTTTACCAACATTTACCAGGAATTATTACAGCTCCAGCTCTGCTCATCATTCTATAGGTATTTAGTCCCTGATTCAACATGAAAGAAATCAGATACATTTATGTATGAAAAAGAATACATTAAATCAAGAACTCCCTGCTGTGCTGAACTCAAATCTTGAAAAATCTCCTGAAGTATCAGTAATATTAAAAAACTGAATAAGAAACTATGTGTTTACAAGAAGGAACTTAAACTAGGCTGTCTTGATACATCTTAGATAAATGGGTTTGTAATCAATAGGCAGTGTTAAATCTATTGTAACCAGCACTCATCACACCAAGGTCTCATGGGTTACTGAACGTTTTCAGTGAGAGTTTTCAGCCAACGACCTCCAGATGATTGGCACCTAAATTATTCTGTTTTTTCAATGAGGAAATCACTAAGAGAATAATTGTGTCAGTAGATTAAGTGGATATGAGACATCCAAGTGCAAAACTAACCATACCCTGGGCTGCATCAAAAGCAGCATGGGCAGGAGGGTGAGGAAAGTGATTCTCCCTTTTTACTCTGTTCCCATTCCACCTGGAGCACTGCATCCAGCTCTGGAAATCATGGTACAAGGAAGACATGGAGCTGTAAAGTGGGCCCACAGGAGGTCATGCAAACCATCAGAGGACTGGAAGGACTCTCCTATGGAGACAGGCCATAGAACTGGGAGTGTTCAGCCTGGAGAAGGTTTCAGGGAAGCTTTACTGCAGCTTTTCAGTACACAAAGAGGTTTATAAGAAAAACGGAGAGTGACTTTTTACCAAGGCTTGCAGTGACAGGAACAAGGGATAATGGTTTTAAGCTGAAAGGGACATGCTGAAAAAATTTTTTCATGACAGTGGAGAGATACTGAAGCACACTGCACAGGGAAGCTGTGGCTGCCCCATCCCTGGAAGTGTTCAAGGCCCTCTTGGACGGGGTTTGGACCAATCTGGTGTGGTGGAAGTTGTCCCTGCCCATGGAAGAGAGAGTGGACTAGATGGCTTTTAAACCCAAACCATTCCATGATTCCCCTTAAAAATAATTATTGAAGAGACTCAGCAATTGAAGCAAATGAGCTGCATTTACAGCTTTTCTTACCTGCAGGCATACAGCATGTTGGACATAAAAGTGATAGGGTTAGTACTGCGAGAGGTGTCCATCACATAGACAACAACCGAAGGAAAAGAGGAAGCCTGGGAACACAAAGTAAAAGACAGTTTAATTAGAAGCTCACTGCTCAACAGCCAGGTCATTCACACAACTTCACTATCCAGTCATGTCAAAAGCACTTACCAAGGCCTCAGTTATGATGGTTCCTGATGCTGACCAAGTAAATACCTCAATTTGCCCTGGTGTGTCAATAATAACATACCTAGTAAGAAGTTATCCCCAAACAACAAGGGAAAATTAGTTAAGCACAAGGTCCAGTTCTGACTAGATTTATACCAGCGTACAAAGGCAAATGACATGATTATTCTATAACAGATGAGAAAAGCTTCTCCCAACCACTAATGAAATTTATAGGCATGCCTGAAAATCTCCTGTGTGAATTTTGTAACAAAGAAGTATTCAAGAGTATACTCTCTTGACTTGAAGGCATCAATTTAACAGTTAGTAGTGCAAAATCTTCACAAAAAGAATTAATTGCTGCCTATTTGAACAGTGTGTGAGACAAAATGAAAGTTTAATGGAAGACAAGAAAAACAAGACTGTAATAAGGAGGGGTTTTTTTGTTGTATCCAAAGAAAAAATCTAGTTTAGCCGTTCTATGCCCTTTTCCACATAAAATTTACACCAAGGCTGAAAAAACCAACTAGAAAACATTCAGAGAAGCTTTTTAGAATTCTTCAATTTTCCCACAATGATCCCGAAGAAAGCACAACTCAGTAGAATGTACTCACTTGGATGCATTTTGTCTTTTTTCAATAAACTTCATCACCTGATTGAAAAGGCAGAAACATATTTTGTATTTAGACTCACAACAGGAAGTTTTCATCTTTATTTCATAGCAGAAACATTAACTTGCATAGCTGCAGGTGATCATCAAAAGGTGAAAGTCTTCATGCTTTTCAGGGTGTGAAAATGCCCTACTAAGGAGGGGTGAAAAATGTTCAGACCCTGCATAGGTCAAAGACAACCTTGATGTTGTTGTGTGTGTTCTAGTACCTGTTGAAAGAAATGAGTACCTGACTAAACGCAGTTGTTCCCTGCCTTTTCTCCAAGAGATGGTCTCAATATCTGACATCAGTCCCCACCCCACAGCTGATTTAGTGCTATGATTTTGGATGCTGTCAACCATCAAACAAACCCGAGAAAATTTAATGGGTTTCCAGAAGTGAGCTTCCCTATTTCAAAACCAGAGCATTCCCCTGAAAGATTTTATAGGAAACAGTACAGCAACAGTCCTATACAAAGACTGAATAATGTTCCATACATGTGGCTTCTTAATTTTACTTTAAAAAAAACTGAAAAACTGAAATCTCTCATATAACCACCACCACACCCCTTCCCCCTGCCCCGTCTCCAGCACAGCACCATAGGAACAGCACACAGAAACAACCTTGTTGTACCTGGTCAAATCTTGTAGCAAAGAGATTGAGAGAGGTCACTATTCCACCATTTGGGCCCAGTCCATATCTGATGCCTTATTTAGGAAAGCAGATGGTTATACAGACCCCAGAGGTTGTCTTTGTCAACTGACAACAGATGCACAGTCGATACCTTGAGATCAAGAGACAATAGCCCTAATACACGATTACATCTTCTAAGTCATTCAGCAGGGTAACAAATACTCTCTTACCCAAACACGTGATTGACAGAAGAAGGTGAATTCTTGCTATTTTTGCTTCAACTGCACAAGAACCAGCACTGACTCATAACACAATGTCTTCTCTATCACTGCTCTCAATATCCAAACATGAGGGCAAACATCCTCCTTAGGCCCTTATTAACAAGGCAGAGAAACTGCAGTAACAGCTAACAGGTGCAGGGAAGCAAACTTATATGTTAATTGGAAACTTATATTTAGGATGTTTTGCTGGTAACCCCAAATCAAACAACAGCCAAAATCAAGAATCCTATCACCCCCCACCTTTATTCTGGTCTAAAATATTACATTTAAGAGTCAAATACTTGCAGGTCAAAACCAAAGACTGTGTATCGCCTCCATCTGCACAAGCTATTAACTAAGAGACCAAGGACCTCCACAGCCCTCTAGAAGTGCAGCCACTTTAGGGTGATGTTACTGCACTACAGTCACCAACACTGAGAGCAAGAGCAAACATCCTGATGTCTCTGAGATTCAGCGTGCTTTGATTATGGTCAAATGGAGAGAGAGTTTTCTCCATCAACTACAGGCAAGTCATTTGTTTATGACAAATAAATACAGACTAGTTAACATGGTCAAAAGGCTGCTGGCTGCCACAAAAATCACACACACACAAAAACCAAACCAAAACTAAACCAACAGAAGATACAAGTTCTTTGAAAGAAAGAAAAAAAAAGAAAAAGAAAAAGAAAAAAAAAAAAATCTACATGGGCAGAGTCCCTATTCCTTGTTAAAAATTACTGTTAGGCAGAATCATTTTTAGCACAGGAGAAAATTACCTAAGAAGTACTAAATCTTAGTAGAGCACACTTTCCTAATATCACATGCAAGAACTAGAGTCAAAGTCTCTTGATCTTCATGCAACACTGCATTACTGCAATCCCCCCACGCCCTGCCTCTTCACCACAGTGTGCACATAACAGATTATTTTCAAAAACTTGAAATTTCAAATATCATTATTTAGACAAAAAAAGGATACTGTTTCATGACTTCTTTGTACTTCACGGTGTCCCTGATATCTAGAGGAGAAAGACACACAAGCAGTTTTCCAAACTCCAGCTGGTCACCATCAACTAATAAAGCATATCTGTCTGTATTACTAGAGATCCAGCACTGGAACAGATACTCCAGTCATTCTTCTGACATCAGTGAAACAACTTGTGTACCCACACTGTCTTTCTTATCCCTTGGAGAGGCCAGTAGCATACTTCACAGAGTGTAAGAGACAGGATTGTCACAAAACTAGGGACTGGTATGCTCCTTAGAACAGCTAACATCTGTTCTATTGCTAAAATGTTTTCTCTAAAATTCGGATCTTTTAAAGTGCTTTAAAGCTCTTTGTTCATAGCATACGTTTATATAGGGAACCAGATCATCTGCTAATCCTTTCATTACTGACAAAAACAAAGCCGCCAGAACCCAAACACCTCCACTCACACCAGGTGATACAAAAAATGTACAAACGGATTGGAAGAATGGCTTTGGTTCTAAGAATATCCAAATTAACGACCATTTGGAGAAAAGAGCTACAATTTTTTAAAAATTGTCTAGAGTCCTTCTTTTATTCGAACTTGGACTCTCTTAAGGGAATACAAGCAGCGCAGCTTGCATTCCCTGACGTATTCACTTACGCGGCACATATAAAAAGCACTCTCCACTAACCAGTTCCGTCTCTTTTATTTAAAGCCCTACGTACCCGCTCTCTCCTGGCGGACTCCAGGCCGCTCCTCCGGCCCGGGCCCACCCGCCCCGCAGGGCGCAGCACTCACCGATGTTGGCGGGGAAAGGCAGGCTGTGCACGGCGGGGTCCAGGTTGATCACGTACGGAGGGCAGCGCTGTCCGTGCAAGTGGGCGGCCAGGCGCTGCGGAGACACGGGAAGGCGTCAGACCCCGCTGGGCACGGGGGTAGCCCTGGGGGCAGCCGGCTATTCCCCGCGGCCCCTCGCGACTCCCGCAGCCCCTCACCTGCACGAAGGTGGTTTTTCCGGAGCCGGCCATGCCCAGCACTAGCACGCACACCGGGGCCCCCGCCACGGCTCCCGCCGCCGCTGCCATCTTCCCAGAGCCCACTTGTCCTTCCGGGGCGGGGGGCGGCCGCGGCCCCGACGTGACGCGCACGGACCCAGTCGCGGCCCCGCTGCCGCCCGGGACGCACCGCGAGCCCGCGCGGCCTCCTGGCGC
>JANEHK010000173.1:151830-182883 GCA_025960845.1 Tachycineta bicolor | reverse complement strand
CGCCGGCGGCTGCCCCGGGGAGCCTGACTGGTCCGCGGGTTACCGCGAGATGGGCTCCGACGTCGGGATCGCGGGAACGAGGCGGCTTCCCCGGGGCCGCCGGGGGGTCAGTGCGGCCCGGGCCGGCGCGGTGAGCGGCCCTGAACAGGCTGCGAGCGGGACGCGCTCCGGGCTCCCGGGGAGCGGCGGCGGGAGCGGCTCTTCTCCGCCCGAAGGCCAGACCGGCCCCCGAGGCCTCGGACCGGGTCCGGTTTTGTTCGGCCCAGAACCGGGAAGGAACCCGGAGCAGGGCGCTGTTGGCGCCGGTGGTGCGCTTTGTCCGAAAGGCCTTCGTTGCAGGAGGATGTAGTTCATGGAGTGTGCGGTAGGAACGAGAATGTGGGGCTGAACAGGGAGCTCCCCAAAGGAGATGAGCCCTCCCGTGCCTCGCGGGAACTGTCGGGGCCCGCAGGATGCCCGGTGGCCCTGCTAGCACATTCATCTCTTTCAGCTTCCGTATCAGCCTCCTCACCTCGGGGAGTTTCTGTGCTGTGCTCATGCACCGTCTTGCCGGGCTGGATGCTGTAGAGTAGCAGCCGTGTTCCAGCTCACCGGAATGGCCCACAATCCATGAGCAGACAGAATCCACGACTCTCCATCTTTTCGGGATCTGGGCCGCTGTTTCACTTTTTCTCAGTTGTGCGAGGAAGGTGGCATTTTTGTTTCACTTATGTCCAGCCGTTGGGCATTCCTGCATACCTTAGGTCTCTGCTCTTTAAGTAGAAAGTAAACCGTATAAATGAAAAAACACACGTAACTTAAACACCACTTTCTGTAGATGTTTCCTTCATAATTGCTGTTATTAATTTCTCAGAAAACCTGACAGATCATTTTCACTCTCCTTTCGTGTTGCAGATCCTTAACTGCCACCAAAATTCTTCATACTAATCTTCACTCTTACGCAAAATGTTTTAGTTATAAAAACTCCATGAATCTTGAAACACATGCCATGTTTGTCAGTCATTTCAGTTCTTCTAATCGTAGATTAAGCCAGTGATTTGCAGCAGACTTCGCCTGCCTGTTTATTCATTTTTATCATTGTAATCTCATAGCCCTGATTTTTTCTGGCTGCTGCTCAGTAAGGCTTATACACATTTCTAATATGGAGATTTCCCAGACAGTGCTGTTGACACTAGTGTTTGGGTGTAAATAATGCAAACACAAACTTCCAGATGACTTTACTTCTGAAGGAGACGAGATTTGAGTGTGAAGTCATTGTGAAGCAGTTGTGAATTTTCTCGTGCTGCAGCGTTTCCATGAGAAGACTCTGGGGCTGGAGGCTCAAGGACAGCCTGACGCTCCATAGACACAGTTTAATCATTCATATATTGGTATCAGTGCCTGCTACTGAACTTCTTAGCTGATGGTTGCAGTGTCTCTCACCATTGATAGTGTGCATCATATTTTTCTATAAAGAAGACAGGTAATTTAGTCATAACTTCTTTTTTCTTCTGTTTTCTTTTCTAGTGTGTTTGTTTGTTTTGTTTTGTTGGATTTTTTGGGGGTTTTTTTCTGGGTTTTTTGTTGGTTGGTTGATTGTTGGGTTTTTTTTCTTCCAGTTTCTTAGCCAGTTCCTGTACATGGCAAAATGCTGCCTTTGTTCCCTAGGTTACAGTTTTGGTATTATCTATACTTCCACTGGGCGATGATTTTTATTTTCTAGTCTTTATAACTACTATTTTTGTCATGAGTTT
Organism: Tachycineta bicolor; assembly: GCA_025960845.1. Taxonomy (NCBI): domain Eukaryota; kingdom Metazoa; phylum Chordata; class Aves; order Passeriformes; family Hirundinidae; genus Tachycineta; species Tachycineta bicolor. The sequence goes on along the minus strand of JANEHK010000173.1, from coordinate 181,150 downwards.
TCTAACGAAGAATGGCAATCAGTCGTGATTAGTATTTGGAAGAAGTTGGTGGTATGTGATTGTTCACACACTAGGGGAAACGTACAGCAGATGAGTTGTTCATAACAACTTGTAAATGTACTTTTACGAATGTGTGTTAAATTACATGTCTTAAAAGGAGCATAGCAAGTGATAAGTGACAAAAAATAAGAAAAAGGGTTCTGTGATAGGGATAAAGTGAACATCTGGGCAGCTGATGGAGTATGATAAAGCAAGATACATAATGAGGGCATGAAGGAGACTAGGGAGAGCAAGAATTACTTCATAAGGAAAAATAAGTACTGTGTAAAAACTAGCAAATTGATATCTAAAATATTTGTCATTAAATGGTAAAGTATAGGCACAAAACATAGATGGATGAATGTACTGGAGATAAGGAACATCCCATCCCATCCCTTTGCAAGGGGAAAGATTTGCTTTTCCTATGGTGAGTGTGGAGGGACTCAACCTTGTTTTGATTTCAGTTCCAGTTCAGCTGGAGTTGGAAAGGTTCAGCATTTCCGGTTGCAGAAAACAGTGCTTTGTTTTTCAAAGGGTAGCGTATGCACATCCTCAAAGTGCAGGTGATTGTGCTTGGCTGCATAGTGAAACATGATAAAAGAAAACAAATTATGCTGCTAATGTGAATTTCTCTGCCTTGTTAGGACACCAGGACTGGACATCACAGACAGCAGAAGCTCAAGAAGCCCTTGGGAAATAAAAAGTATGTGAATGTTTTTTTGTCTAATTTGATTGCAGGCAAGAACAAAACTGAGGGAATCCTAGTGGAAAAATATAACTGATCTTTCTAAATATTCTGACTTTTAAGAGTTGCCGCAATTTTAATTAGTGTGTTGAGAGTCTCAGCTGACTTCACTTACTGGTTTCTAGGAAAAGTGCTTTTCTAACGCTTCAGTGTGTATTAGCTTTCTTTTTTTTTTTTTTTTTTTTTTTTTTTTTTGAGGATTTTAACATTGTCTAGATAAATATTTTAAGTCCAATAACAAATGGTGCTCTGAAATCTATCTATTTTGGGTGTGAGTGAGTGCAACTTTAATGTGAGAAATCTTCTCCCCATGCTTCTGCAGTACCTCCTGAAACATAGTATTTAATGACCTGACCTGATGCCAACAGTGTTCCCCCCTTATTAATTCCTGGATTGACATGTTAAAAGGTGAGCTCTACAGCTCAGAGTATTAATAGAATGGCCATCAGTCATCACTCGAGTGATCTAGTTATTTCAGTTGGTAATTGTAGTAGCAATGGGATACATTGCAAAATGTTTCTGTTCCTCTTTCCTCTTTCCATAAATGCATATACATATAAATGCAAATAAACATATTTGCCCAGAGAGTAGATATTTTGTGTTTCTTTGACACCTCATTCAATTTGCTGTCCTGTACAGGAATGCAGAGTCCAGGAATTTCAAGGCCTGAGAGAAATACTTTGGAAGAGTGAAGCAAAGTTCCATCTGATCTTCAGGAAAAAAATTCAGTGCTGCTGATTAGTCTAAAGTAGTCTTACTGTAGTGTGATTTGTAGGATATACTGGAAGGTTGTCTTCACTGCTGAAACCCTTGCTAGTTAAAATTCTTACTGGCATGAAATCTTTAATAGTGTAGTGCCAGCCCTGATTCTGGGAATAGAGACTGAAGAAGAACTTGACCTTTGTGGGATAGAAAATGTCTCTTTTGTAATGCTGGGTTGCAGAAATATTCTTATATTCCAGTGATAAATGCATATTAAGTTAAGATTCATTTGCAACTGCTTCTAAAGTTGAAAGTTTGAGGTAGGAAGAATATTTTCTTCTGTTTCTCTTGAGAACTTAATAATGTCATTATCAAAAAGGTATACTGAAAAACAACATTGAGGATGTTTTCTCTTGCTGGCACTTTACAGTTCCCAAAACTCAGGAGATTCAGTGAACAGTGAGATTAATTTTTAGAATACTTGGGAAGATTAAAAGGATGTTATCTGTCAAGTTTATTGTGATTGTGTGTATACGTATCTGTATACATAGGAATTCAACTTGATGTTTTCCAGGTCTAAGCAGCTTGAGGAAGTGGAAACTTCTGTTCTAGAAGTGAACAGTAACTATGATGACACAGTCACCAACATTTCCTCTGCCTCACCGAAGGGCCCAGTGAATGGGAGTGCGGAGCCCCGGAGCAAGCGGACTATTCGCAGGCCTGCTTACTGGTTAGAAATGAGAGGAATGAAAAACAGTGTTAACAAATCTTCAGAAAAAAAAGGTATTTATCACTGTTGATCCAAGGCAAACTGATTTTTTCTCTTGTTCGTCAGTAAGAGGTTAGTTTGCTCCTGAAAGACATGCTGCAATTCAACCAAAAATTACAAGCTTGCTAGTGCTGTTCACATATAGAAAGAAATGAACTTCTGCCACTGCACAAATACAGATACAGTTCTCTGACATGACACAGTTCTTTTTGAGTGACTTGTCTATTAAAGTAATCATTCTGTGGCTGAAATCAGTTCTATCTGTGGAAGAGATAAGTATAAGACTTACACCAATCATTGCAGAAATAAGCTTCATGAGCTTTAAATATAGAACCATCAACACTAAAGATGTAGCAAAGGCGACCATTCAGCAGAATTTGGAATTAGACACAGCTTTTGTGGTTGGTAGATTATTATTTTTTAAGGATATCTTTATTTTCTCATGTTTGTCAATTATAATTTTCTGATTTGGAATGGTTTAGGTTCTTAGGCTGTTGTAAGAGCATTCAGATTTTCCTGGCCTAGGAGCTGTTTTCCAAACTTCTTGTGTGGCAGAGTATCAAAACTTCAAGCTTCTTTAATGCACTTTCTTCTTGCCTCTTAAGTCAGGATCCATATACTCAGTTCTGTTGTGGGGAGAGGCAAATTCGGTAGATTGATAGAAGCGAGATTCTTGTAGCTGCACACCCCCAGGTCCAGCCAGTAGCAAGAGTGTGTAAGTATTCCTGTAGTAGGAGCAAACACGGACGTACAACAAAAACAGTAGCCATGCAGATCAGCATTCACACAAACAGCACCAACAGCCTCCATCCTTAAATACTCAATCTCCTCAGTACCTGACCTTTGGATCCCAGTCTCCTCAGTTGCTGGTCCATGGATGTACTGGCCCCTGAGGCCCGCAGAGCTGTGCCAGTGGCAAGTGAAGAGCTCCTTACAGAGAGGCTCATACTCACAGACGCTGGTGTCAGACATGACAAGATTTGAATACTGACCAATCACCTCTTTACAAGCAAGTGTTCTTTGCTATCCTTTTACTCCTGTATTTTCCCACACTTGATCAACCCCAAATGAGATATTTCTCTCCCTTTCCTTCCCTTTGATACCACTCCTAAAATACCCTAGTCTTGTGTAATCCTGATCTGTTCTCCACTCAGATCCCAGGTGCTGCATAACACCACGCTCTCCCTTCTCACTGTTCTCCCCTTCCCCCTTCCAAAGGGTGCTTCAGAGAGGGGGTTCCCACTCACTTACCCTTGTGAGTCTCCCGGGACAGACCCAGGAGGAGGGTGTCTGTTTCTTAAAGTCTATAACTGGTGTTCCCTGCTTACCATTGTGCTTCTGTGCTCATCTGTATTCATGGAGATAAGACTTTGATAGGCTTGGAGATATTCAGGGCAGGCATATTATTTGGGTTTCTGTATGCTGCTTTTTGTGTGAGTCAGGTGAGGTTTTTATGACATAACCTAGCACTGTCTGTCTCTTTTCCTGAGGATTATTTTTCAGGCCATACTGTGGCATACTGTTTCTTCCATACCTGTTGTATCAGAGTATTGTGGGCTATGGGGTGCCTAAATGTGTCTGGTTCACTGGTGTCCAGGTGCCTCACAAGAACTACTTTTGGTTTTTTTGACTAAGTATTGAATACGAGGATAAGATGAGGCAGCAGTAGACTCACTCAAAGCTGTTATCCAGACTGAATAGCAAGACTGAAGCATATCTGTTCTTACTTATCAGGAGAAGTACTCTTGAAAGGCAAGAGGAAATCTGAGCAAAGGGAAGGCAGAGATGTTAAAGACTCTCCCAAGAAGAAGCAGAAGATTTCGGGTAATACAAATAACTTGTCATTCCTAATTACAGGCCTCCAGGTACTTCAGACTTCTCTGCCCAAATGACGTCTGGAGTGTTCAAATTCGGTTTCTGATTCTGAATGTTTTGTTCTAGGAAACCATTGACTAGTGTCTGCTTACTCAGTGGGAGGTGATCTAATTTCAGTCTGTCTTAGAAGTCCAACAAAGGAGGGAGGAAGGGAATTATAGGCCAGTCTGCATCATTTCAACTTCCCAAAAGATTATCGACTAAATAGTCAGACACGTTACTTGTAAACATCTGGAGGCTGAGTAGCTGATAACAGCAATAAGCATTTATTAAGAAGAAATCAAACCCAAGCACTTTTTTTTTGCCACAAAGACCAAGGGGGAAAATGCTTGACATCATAGGTCTTTCACTCCTTCAAAAGGTTTGTTGGTCAGTGGTTAGTTGCAAAGGAAGGTGTACAAGTGGTGAAAGTAGGAGCAGGTGACACGGAAGTGTACAGATGCCATCCAGTCTTGCAAGGATGAGGTTAGGAAAGCCAAATCCAGCCTGGAGTTGAATCTGGCAAAGGATGTGAACAGCAACAAGAAAAGATTCTACAAGTACATGAACAGCAAAGGGAAGACCAGGGGAGGTGTGAGTGCGCTGCTCATCAGAGCAGGGGAGCTGGTGACAAATGACACAGAAAAGGCTGAGGTACTCAATGTTTTTGGTGACTTGATCTTTATCAGTTAAAGGAATCCTTCAGGAATCCCAGGAGCCTGAGACCACACAGAGGAAAGGTCTGGAACAAGGAAACTCTACACTCAGTGAAAGAGGTCAAGGTTAAAGCACTTAAACAAACTGGATTTACCAAATGATTTGCCAGTAGCCTTGGTTAAGTGGGAAGGTCTGAGAGGATTGGAGGTTAGCCTGTGTGGCACACATCTGCAGGAAGGGTCAGAAGGAGAATCCAGGAAACTACAGACATGTTGCTCTGGCCTTAGTGCCAGGCAAGGTCATGAAGCAGATTATCTTGGGTACTATCATGTGATATCTACCAGACAACATGGTGATCAGGCCCAGGCAGATTGAGTTTAGGAATGGCAGGTACTGCTTGACTAACCTGATGTCCTTCTATGACAAGGTGATGCACTTAACAGATGAAAGAAAGGCTATGGATGTTATTTACCTAGACTTTAGTAAAGCCTTCTGACATCATTTCCCACATCATTCTTCTGGAAAAACTGGATGCTCATGGCTTACCCGCTCTTTGCTGGGTAGAAAATTGGCTGGATGGCTGGGACTAGAGAGTCCTGGGGAATGGAGTTACATCCGTCTGGGGCCGGTCAATAATTGTCTTCCCCAGTGCCCCATCTTTGGCCAGTCTAGTTTAATATCTTTATTGATAATCTAGATGAGGGGATTGAACGCACCTTCAGTGAGTTCGCAGGTGACACCAAGTGGGATTGGATGTGGATCTGCTAGAGAGCAAGAAGGCTCTGCAGAGGAAACGGAACAGGCTGGAATGATGGGCCAAAGCCAACAGTGTGAGGGTCAACAAGGCCAAGTGCCAGGTCCTGCCCTTGGGTCGCTATAACCCCAGTAAGCACTCCAGGCTGGGTCAGAGGGGCTGCAAAAAGCCCTGTGAGTGTTGGTCAAGAGTGGTTCAACACAAGCCCAGCTGTGGCCAGGTAGGCAGGAGGCCAGCCAGTGGCACTTGGGCTGTGCCAGCTCTGGGGCAGCAGCAGGGCCAAGGCAGTGCCCGCCCCCTGTACTGGCACTGCTGGGGCACCTCCAGTGCTGGGGGCAGATCCGGAACCCTCCTGACACGAGAGACCTGCAGGGGCTGGAGCGTGTCCAGGGAAGAGAACAGAGCTGGGGAAGGGATTGGAGCCCCAGGAGAGGCTGAGGGAGCTAGGAAAGGGGCTCAGCCTGGAGAAAAGGAGGCTCAGGGGGGGAGCTTGTGGCTCTTCACAAGTCCCTGACAGGAGGGTGGAGCCAGGTGGGTGTCAGGCTCTGCTTCCACAGAACAAGTGAGAGGACAAGGGGAAATGGCCTCAAGTTGCAGCAGGTTTAGATGGGATACTGGGAGCAATTTTTTACCCCCAAAGGACTGTCCAACCTGGGCACAGCTGCCCAGAGCAGTGGTGGCAACCCCATTTGAGGAGGGATTTGAAAAGTGTTGACACTTTTCTTGGGGATGTGGGTTAGTGGTGGCCTTGGTGGCGCTGGGGGAACTGTTGAACTTGATGGTCTTAGAGGGCTTTTCCAGCCTAACCCATTTATGATTCTAAGGTCCATGGGGCCTGACAGGTTGTACTGAGTGCTGAGAGCTGGCTGATATTGCGAGGCCGCTCTTGGAAAGGTTATAGCGACTGGCAGAGGTTCCTGGAGGCTGGAAGAGAGAAAATATCACTCGTATCTTCAAGGACAGAAAGAAGGAAAATCTGGGGAACTACAGGCCAGTCAGCCTCACCTCAGTCCCTGGGCAGCAGATGGAGAAAATCATCCTGGAAAGCATTTCCAAACACATAAAGGACAAGATGGGGATTTGGAGTAGTCAACATGGATTCATGCAGGGCAAATCATGCTTAAATGAACCTGATAGCTTTGTACAATGAGGACACTAGCTTGGTGAAATAGGAGCATAGAAAGATGGTTCATCCTCTGTTCCTGCAGTCAATTCTAACTCTTATTTTCGTCACCAAGGACTTAGAAGGATATAGACAGCAAAAAAAAGCTGAAAAGTGACAGCAAGTGTATTGGAGAACAGGCTAAAAGTTGAAGTGGTCTTGACAATAGAAAAACAATTTACAAATAGGACAGAGAACTGTACAATTAAAGATTATATAGTTTGGGAAGAAATACTGTTTTTCACAGCTGAAAAACGAAGAGCAGACTCCCATGAGTCAATGCTTCAGAAGAGGCTTCAAGATCTATAACAGATCAAAAGCTGACTACGGACCAGCAACGTCATAGTTATTTTTAAAAAGGCAGATGTTAGCCTGAGAGTTTTGAGCAGGAATGTAGACTTTGTGAAGTCATTAAACATGTGGAGTAATTCTTTTGCTCTAAGGCACAGTCACCATGGGGTGCTGTTCCAGGAGTAGGTAGTCCCATTCAGGAAACGTGTGGGACAACTGAAGAGGACCAGGGAGATGAGAGCAAAAAGCATAATCCATACTGAAACAGTAAGAATTTTTTGGTCTAAAGAAGACGAGAATGAGTAGAGAAATGAGGCTCCATTTTGATTGTCATCAGATGTACTCAGCGAAACTGTGCACAGATGATGTTTCAGTGTGAAGACTTCCCATCACCTGAACTTTGTGTATGAACAACCATAGAACTTACAAATATTTGGGTGGGACTAATGCCTGCCACTATAAATAGATTTTGAAAGAGAGTAGGAAACATAATCTTGACATTGCTTTAAAAAAAACCCAAAGCACTGAACATTTCTGAATAATTTTTATACAGCAGACTAAATAGCAGCCTTCTAGCAAAAAAAAAAATCTGATTTTTGTTGTAACAGAACTGTCTTCTGGCTTGTCTTGTTTGTGTTATAACAGGGAAAAAACAGCAAACTGGAACAAAACAAAACTCCAGAACGAAAGGCCACTGTGTTCAAAAAGAGCCAGAAACCTATGACACAGGTAAGAAGAGGCAGTAGCTAAAGATTTTTAATGAAGCAGATAAAAGATAAATGTGAATCTAGGATTTGAATCTGAGCAACAGCTGTGTTTCTGGTGTTTCCATTCAGTAGTTCACTTCACTTTACTGTTGACAAAGAAAAGCTGGCTGCTGTCCTGGTGCTGTGTTAGTACTGCAGAGCAGGACTGAAAGGACTGCACCCTGCCTGAGTGTAGTTCCATATGCTCTTGCCATTGCATAATGTAATAGTGAAGAGGGATTCACTTTATGAACTGAACAAAAAGCCTACAAAAATAGTAACAGCATTAGACTCATAAAAATATTTACAGTTTTTACTCAGCAGAATATGTTTCCAGGAAAAAACTTGGTAGCTGTTGCTGCCAGATCACCTTTTCTGGGAACCAGAGACCCAACCAATCTAGAAAAGTCGTGGAAAAATAAAATTAGCCTTGATTCAGTGACTTGGTATTTGTAGATCACAGTAGTCATTAAACACCCCAGTTTTCTGCCAAGTGCTGTTTGATTCACAATTTTTTCACCAGCCTGGGCATGTTATTATTGGGATAAGAGAACAGGCTTTGGATCTTGTTAGGGTAAGAATTCAGGTGGATGGTTGCTAAACCACTTTCTTCCCAGAACCCATTTCAGTAATTTATAATCCTTGTGGGTTATGCCAAACTTTTGCTTGAGATTTCATAAAGAGGCCAGAAACTGGAAATCATGCCGCACAGGGTGCTTTTCCCTGGCTGTTGATTAAGTTGACCTGGTGGTCTGTGACTGCTTTTACTATGATAAAACTTTTGCCAGAAGAAAAACATGCTAAAGTAATTGTGCAACAGAAATTAACAAAGGAAAATGTCCGCTGGTCAAGCAGAAGAAAGAACGGTCCTTACTTGGGAATGGTAGGTTAAAGAGTGTTTGTAAAATGCTCTTTGAAAAGCAGTGATGTGTGCTGTGTGACATTGCATACCCAAGGCTGTAAATAAGCTACACATACCGAAGTGCAGCTGGACTCAAGTTTGTGACCAGTTTCATTTTAGAGCTCTCTGTGCACATCGAAGGAGAAAAAAAAAGGATGTTGTGTTAGCACTGGTATTCTAAATATTGTGTTTTGACAGGTAGTATGGAAGAGCAATGGTCTTTAGAGATTCAGGATAAAGGCCGAGTTACCTGTCCAACATGCCGGGCTGTGGTGAGAAAGACTGTAGAAGGACTGAAGAAACATATGGTAAATTGCAGGAAGGTAAGAACGCAAGAGATGAGCAATGGTTTCTTTACTCCTCTTCAGCTTACTGATAGAAATGCCTGCTTGTTTTGTATTGTATTTAAAACCAGTTTCATCTCATCATCATGTCCCTAAACAAGAGTCCTTTTTACATCTGTAAGAACAGTGCTTGGTGCATCTTGCCCAGCCTTTTGCCGGAGGTTTGGGATAGTGAACAAAGGTGTAGTTATTTCATTGGTCCACTAAATTTTAGATTTCATAAAATCTGTTCTTAGAAGACAGTTACCAGGCCCAAATAAATTGTTCTGCTCTCCTGCTCCTTTGCCTCAAAGAGTTTTCCACTACTTTGGTTAATTTACAGTTAAATGCACCATGTCCTTGTTCATTTCTAGGAAATGTTCACATGTCATCACTGCGGGAAGCAGCTGAAGTCTTTAGCAGGGATGAAATACCATGTCATGGCAGACCATAACAATCAGGTAACACAACTACTGTGCATCTGAAACTCCTGCAGGCAGAACAGGCTTTGGTCCTTTCCTGGTACACACAGAAACACAACACCGAGTGCTTTTTTCAAGTGTTGTAGCTGTTCAAATCTAGTCTATTATTTTTCCAGTGAGATTTGGCATCTGAAAAACAGTAGAAAAGTTACCAGAGATGGCATGCAACATCATAGAAAGAGAGATCAATTTCTGTTTAGGCTAGTAATAAGTCACACATAAAAGGCATTCCCAATCAGAAGTAAAAAGATTAGGCTGCAATTTTCAGTCCTTTGCTAGAAAGGAGGAGGTTTTTCTACATCCAGAGCAGACTAGATTTGAGGTAAAATAGCAGAAGTAGCAATTAGTTCTCGTCTCTCTTTGGTAAAAATACTAATCTAACACTAGATTAGTACTCATACTACAATCTGCTTCTCCTCTTTGTTCTTATTTTAAAGAAGGCAATGTCTCCTCTTGTAGTTGTGAAGAATTAGAACTTTTGAAAATGTCATTTGTAAAATTCAGATAATTCACTCTGAATTTTTTTGCACAATTCCCAGTACTGCAGTTTCTGAACCAACAGCTATATTAGTAAATTATGCAGGTCTGGGATCATGTTCTGGCCATGAAGATTAGGTCTGTCACTGAGTTCTATCTTTTTACTCAGTCTAGGTGTAATATTAGGTAAAGTAGGAAAAAATATACAGGAACTATCAGAGAGAGAATAAGGAACTTGAGCTATAGTGTAGCACAGATGAATAACTGTTAGATGCAGTCTGCTTCACTTTAGTCAGGCTAAGTGGAAACAGTAGGGCCAATAAATGTTTAATATGCATCATTTTATGTCAGTTTACTCCTTGTAAAGATAATTCCTCTTTGGTTTAACTCCAGCCAGCAGCCAAGCCCCACACAGCCCCTTCACTCTCTCCCCCCACCCCCCGCAGGACAGGGCAGATAATCAAAGTGAGAAAACTCATGGGTTGAGATAAAGACAGTTCAATAGATAAAGCACCCAAGCAAAGCAAAACAATTGATTTGCCACTTGGGCAGGAAGGTCCAGACATCTCCAGGACCATAGGGCTCCATCACTCATAACAGTGGCTTGGGACAATAAACACCATGACTCTGAACATCTGCCTCCTTCTTCCCCCAGCTTTATATGCTGAGCATGATACTCTATGGTCTGGAATATCCTTGTGATCAGTTGGGGTCAGCTGTCCCAGCAATGTCCCCTCCCAACTGCTTGTGCACCCCCAGACCACTCGATGGCGGAGCAGTACGAGAAAAGCCCTTAGTGCTGTGCAAGGGCTGCTCAGCAATAGCAAAACCATCTCTATGCTATCAACCCAGTTCTGAGCACAGATCAAAAACACAGTCCCATACCAATCGTTGCTTCAGCCATAAACAGCACAGATATAGAAAGTGATCATTATAGTAAATAAAATACATATCTGTAAAATCATACGTTGCAGAGATTTAATTATTTTAGAAGCTTTCCTGTGATCGCAACGCACAAAGCAACAACACGGAGATAGGGTTGCAGGGCAGAGGTGTTCCTCAGAGAGAGCCTAAGGCTGAACCAAGGCCGAGAGCCTCTCTGCCTGTTTATTTCTTTCTTTTTATATATTTGTGGGTCTGGCTGTGGATTGGCTTCTGGAGTTATCACCTCCCAGCCAAATGGCCAGACCAACTGTCACTTACAATTGTTTTCAGGTTAGAAATATGCAAACAAAGGACAGGGAATGAAAAACAAAGGATTTGTTTATGTTACATGTGTAGGAAAAGGCAAAAACTGCTCCTAATATTGTACAGTAGCTAAAAAGACTGACTCCATCTTACGAACAATCAAAAGGCTTTAAAAAACTCAGAAAAACCAAGGTGACGCTTTCCTGCCCCAATGTGTTGACTAGTGAATTCCCTTTGAGAAGAACTGTAAATGCTAAGCATCTTGTGGTTTTTGTTCATCTTTCTGCTGTGCTTTAGCCAGTTGTGAAGGAGGGTGAAGAATTGGATGAGCAGCTTGAGCGAGACCGCCTTCGGAAGGTTTTAAAGCGAATGGGAAAACTAAAGTGTACAAGGGAGGTAAGCTGCATTGTGCAGTGTGACTTAAACAGGAGTGAATGTATAAACATAAAACATGAGAGTGCTGTCAAGTACACTCTGGTGCTGGCCAGAGCAAGATATCTTTCAAGATCCCAGCTATGCTTTTAGGACAGAGTAGCATAGAATCATAGAACAGTTCGGGTTAAAAGACACCTTTAATAGTCATCTCAGTGCCAATTCTTTGTTGCGGATTTTGTCTGTCTGAATAGACTAATGTTAAAGTTTTCTACCTGCCTGTTTGCTCTGTCAGAATAAGCAGTAGTGCTTTGGTTAGCAAACTGTGGATCCTGTTCACACTGGTTGTGTAATCCCTTGAAGAACAGTTTTCTTCCATGTATTTTTCTTCTGTGTTGACAGGGGTGCACAGGCAGCTTCACCAGCATAATGGGATACCTATATCATGTTAAAAAATGCGGGAAGGCTGCTTCCGAGCTGGAGAAAATGGCTATGAAGTGCCATCACTGTGGAAAAGCATACAGATCAAAGGCAGGACTTGTCTACCACCTCCGATCTAAGCACGGGCCGGTGAGTGCGCCCTGCAGTGCTTATCAGGGGCCTGTGATGGGACTTCAGCCACTCAGATTTGAAACATGTAGGCTTTTGTCGGTTACTTTGTTGGGGAATTACAGATCACAGATCTTTTTATTTTTCCTGCCCCTGGATTATTTTGTCCTTGATAATTTCCTTCTAGCAGCAGCTGTTGCTTGTCTGTGACTAGGATGAAGTTTTTAATAGCAAATCAGCATGGCAGCAGTAAATGACCTGACTTTTGCTCCCTGAAAGAGTGATTCTAACATAACTCATGAGGTGCTTTCCTTTGCTCTTAAAAGACACCATTGGAGCAGAATGGGCAGTTTTGTTGTCCATGAGGGTTTTACAGTGAATGATGGAATACCTTTCAAGACTAGCAACTGCATGAAGCTCTCTGCTTGAGCCTCATTGTTGTGATCCCTGTAAGAAGATCTGGGGATCTGGTTGTGTAATAGTGGGATGCTTTTCTGTCCTATGTCTGTGACAGTAAACCATAGCTGCTGCAGCCTATTTATGAAGGATTTGGCAAAACTTTTATTCCCAGTATTTAGTTGTAACTGAAATAGGAAGTAATGAAAGAGACTCACATGTTTGGGCTTTCATTGCAGGTCACTTTCCTCCATGAGGAGAGAAAAACAGAGAACCTGAAAGAAATGAAACGGGAGCAAAACAACACAGGCAGAGTTCAGAGGAGATCTGCAAAGGTGGCAATCTACTATCTCCATGAGCTGGCAGGAGAAGAACTGGCCAAAGAGTGGCCTAAAAGAAAAGTTCTGCAGGACTTGATTCCAGATGACCGGAAGGTAAAAGGCCTTGAAAATGCTTTATAAGGTTCAAGTTTATACCTCCACATCTGATGAGTCTTGTACTGGCTCTTAGCCCATGTTTTTGGCACGTGGAAAGCAGTATGTTGTGTAGGGGATTGGGTTCTGTTCTCTCTCAGCTTAGATTACAGTATTTCTGCAGCAGCAATTGCTGTGGTGCGAGTGTTTTGTTCGGGCAGGCTGTAATGACTGTAAAGTCCTACTGCTGGAATTCTCAGTGGGCACAAGGAACACGGCCAGTTAGGGGCATGATGTTGCTCACAGGTGATAGGTTCAAGATCACTCCTGACATGCTGTAAGGCCCCATCAATCCTTCCAGTCTCTCATACATGCTGTGGTATTTCACAGTGGTTTAGGCTTTAGAGTTTCCAGTAGAGTCTTTTGGGCTGTGAGTGGAACCCAAGGGAAAATGTTGCTTAATGATTTCAGTGGGGTAGGTACATTTAGAGGAATTGTTGTAGTCAAGGCAATGGGAAGTTTCAGGTTCTGATATTGTGGGGGTTTTCCAGAATCAGTTATGTTTCTAGAGAGTTGGTGACAGGAAAACGTTGATTATTGGGAGTTTGCCTGTTAAGAGTAGGAGAAGAGACAGCACTTTTGTCGCAGCCTAGAAGAGGAAATTCTGCATAGCCAGCATTACTTCCAGTTCTCAATCTGATCTTTGTCTCAGCTGAAATACACTCGTCCCGGACTGCCCACATTTAGTCAAGATGTGCTGTGCAAATGGAAAACGGAGATAAAAATGTACCGAAGAGTCCACTGCCCAAATCAGGTAATCCTTAACTGCTTCTAAAGTCCCAAAGGGGACAGATTTCAGTTCCATATGAGCCAGCCTTGAAAGAGCTGTTGGTCTCCCTGTGGGAGACAAATCCTGCTCCATCTCAATATGATTGTTTCATGTATTCAAGACCCTGTCTAGTCTTGGGGATGTCTGGGGATGCTCCTTTTGTCATTTGCATCAAAATGACCTGAGGATGATCCTTTTGGGGGTGTGTGAACACTTGAGAGCCAGTAACTTGGTGCGGGGCTGGTACAGTTTTCTCATCCTGGTGGGCAATTGGTCCATTTGGATGTTTGAATAGTGGAAAAATATCATGTCCCTGCCTTTCTGTCTAAATCTAATCATAGAAGGAAGGAGCAGAGGTGGAAATACAAGAGTAATGAGACTTTGTCTGGCACAGCACTTAAGTTTTCTTCATTGTGCTAGACAAGTTTTAAGCCCTTTTCAACCCACCCTCGGAAGAATTCCTTCCCAGTATCCCAGTATCCCACTGCCCTCTGGCAGTGGGAAGCTATTCCCCCTTGTCCTGTCATTCCAGGCCCTTGTTCAAAGTCCTTCTCTGGCTCACTTGGGCCCCTTTAGGCATGGGAAAGCTTAGTTTCTTACAATGCCTTACAGCAATCACCAGTCAGATCCAGTGAGAGCAAATGGCCCCATTGGGGGAGGTGGTGGTAGAACATCCCCATGTGATGCATACTGTCAGCCAAGGGTCAGTGGCAGCTGCCCTCTGGTTTTGGTGTATAGATGCCGCCTTCCCCCTGCCCTACTCTACCCCACCTCCAGCACTCTCTGCCCAGTATTCAGGCTAGCATAATTTTCAAGTATCAGAATGGCAGAACTATGTTGTTTGTGGAGCTGTCTCCAGAAAGCAGCTGTCCTATGTCACCAACCAGTAACCCAGCAGCATGTCTTGCTCCTGCTTCCCATTCTGCAACCTGGGTTGAGGGCCGAGCACAATGTGGTACCCAAAGACTGATGCTCCCCATGGGACAGGCCTCTAAAGCTGCCCTTTAACTGAGACCAGGGATGTTGGATGCTGTACTCCTGCCCTGTGCCACTAGAGACATAAGCAGTGCAGGAGGGAGAAGTTGTCTTGTACCTGCCCCGTGTACTCCATTTGAATTTTTCCTCTTCTGCACTTCAGGCAGAAAGCAAACTATCAGTTCAGTCAGGCTGATGATAGAGCATGAGTGTAACCATCGCAGGAGTCTCTTTATTATGTCCAAGTGTGCTCTGAAACTGGAAATATAAACACTAAGCTTAATGAAAACTTAACTCTTCTAATGGTCTTTTTACCAGAAGCTTTCTGACTTCTACCTCTCTTTTGTACTTTTGGGATTGTCCTCCAGACATAATAATGCTTTATTTTCCAGGAAGAAGTGATTTCTTGCTAGCATGTTCACAGGTTTGTTTTTCTTTACTGTTTCAGGGTTGTGAATCTGTGTATGGCAGTGTCTCAGGACTCAAGTCTCACCTTGGCACATGTACCTTGGTTGGTAGCCTTCCTCTTAATGACCCCACTGTCCCTGTCCCTCTGATAACTCTTAGTTCAAGTTCTTGTCTTGCCATCTGCTAATCTGAGATCCTCACAGATTCATGGATTCACAGGATGGTTTGGGTTAGAGGAGATCTTAAAGATCATCTCATTCCAGCCCCAAATTTAGGTGCTCCCCTATGTGCTAAGGAGGTTGCCATTGCAAACAACACTTGAGACCAGGAGGAAGTACCTTAATGGCATTCCTTTTAATGACACAGCAGTTCTACCTGTAGATTCACAGCTACAAGAGCAGTTTTTCCAGGTGCACTGCTGGAGACCTTATGACATCTCAGAGAGCAGGCCTATGCTTTGTGGGCACAACTGCTTGCTCCTATCAGTGCTCCTGTAGCTAAAGCTGTCTGGTGTGAATGAGAGTTCCTAGTTTTTATTGCTGGGTTCTATCTGAGCAAGATTCAGATGAAATATATAGATTTAACACCTTCTTGATCCAGCAACTCTTGATTAATTTTTTTTTTATTATTATTTGTTTGTTTTGATGCCAGGGAGACTTTGTGGCTGGTAAATACAAGTGTCTCCTGTGTGAGAAGGAGTTCATTTCAGAGAGTGGGGTCAAGTATCACATCAACTCTGTGCACGCTGAGGTAAGGCAAGCACAGTGGAACCTCAAACCCCAGGCTGCTGGGGGTGGGGAGAATATCTTAAGAAAATGCTGAATGTGTGCCATGTTCTCCTTTTTCCTTGCTCACTGTTGGGTACAGGGTCCTTAAACATAGCTGGTCTAATGTGTTAGTCTGGGGAGAAAGTGTTGTATCATGTCACGTGCCTTGTCCCAAGCTGCTGCTGCTCTGTTCAGCTCTGCAGCATTTCCTGTGCCTTCAACTAGGCAAATGTCAAATCAAATCTGAATCCTCTGAGACAGAGTGGCACCTGAGGAGACACATCAAAGAACAGAGCATTGTTAGGCAGTTGCCTTTCCAGATCTCACATTTCAGGGGAACCTTGTCCCACGACACAGCTATATTGTAAACCCTGATAGGCTTTATTTGGTGTTTCCACCACCATCAGTACCAACCTGTTGCCTTCTAAACCTGCAGGACTGGTTTGATGTGAATACAACGACTACCAAAAGCTTTGAGAAGCTAATGAAAATTCGCCAAAGGGAAGAGCAGAAGAAGCAACGGAAGAAACGTCCTTTGACCAGGGGCAAAAAGAAGAGAGCTGGCACCCTGGCTGCCAAGAAGCTCCCTGCTGTTGGAGTTGAAAAAATGAGGAGA
This sequence comes from Tachycineta bicolor, assembly GCA_025960845.1. Lineage (NCBI taxonomy): Eukaryota > Metazoa > Chordata > Aves > Passeriformes > Hirundinidae > Tachycineta > Tachycineta bicolor. Next base: position 164,735 of record JANEHK010000173.1, on the reverse strand, counting down.
AGTAAGAGAGGTTGTCCACAACGAGTGGACAACGAGAGTGCAAGCAGTGAGGAAGGGACACCCCAAGTTGCACAGAGAGCTGAGGTTCCAAAAACCAGCCGCAAGCGAGGCCGAAGCAAATCCCTAGAAGATGAGAAGGAATAATTCTAAGGCTTTTCAGTTACAAGCCCCACTTCTGTCAGGCTCATAACCCACAGCACTCATATAAGCAACTGAATGTCTTTGGGACTGTGACTCAATTCTGCAGGTGACTTTGATACTGAAACTTCTGTATCTGGTCAGTTGTGAGGAATACAAACCAAAGCTGTGGTGCAGAGGCTGCTTCTGCTGGTGTAGTTCCTTTGGACAGTGGCACTAACAGTGTACCAGTGTGATTCCCTCCAGGTGCAGTCTCAGTTTGGTCATACTAGTTGCTTGTTTAGTGGTTTCCAGTACAGCAGGTGTCTGTTTTGTCATCTTCCTCTGATGTGTGAGATCAAGGTTCTTTTTTACAATTCTTCTCATAAGGGACTGACTAGCAGAATGTTTAGGTCTCTTCAAGGTGGAAATCCTTTCTTGCACAGAATGCACACAAACTAAGCATGAAAACAGTGCTGTGCGGAATGCAAAGACTCCAGCTTGCCCTGTCATTCTCCCATTTGTTGTCAGCAAGGCTGCCACAAAAGAGACCTTCTCAGTGTTTGCTGTATCCTGTTGCACAAGGCTCTGTTTCATACACCGGTGTTTAGGCTCAGCACCCGACAGCAGCGTGTCTACTTGGATGGGATGGAAGGTCATTATTACCTTTGTCAGGAACCCACTGTTCCCCTGGCATCTGTTTCCTGTAATGCTGGACATTAAAGATACGTAGAAAGTCTTCCAGTGCTGCAAGGACTGAATTCTTCCAAGCCCTTTGGAGTTTCAGTGGCCTTTCAGAGCTGCCGGTAACTAATGTACTGAGATGGCCTTTGTGTGCTCTCTGAGGCCCACTTGTTTCATGCTTACCTGGGAAACATACTGCAAGACCGTGCATACCTACATGAGCAGCCTGCTAGTGCTGGGACCAGATGCCTTGAAGCTGCCGTGCCAGCATGTGGTTCTTTGTCATGTCAGTGCTCCCACAGTGTCCTTTTTCCCTGCTCGGCAGATACCACTTTCACTGTCTTACATAACCCATTTATTTTCACTATCACCTCTCTGTGCAAAAGAGGTGTATTAGCAGTGGCTTCCCTGTTTAAAAAAGGTTAAAAGAAGAGGGGTCATTATTTTAAGTCATGTGTTGGCATTGTCTCTGGATCATAAGGAATATCTTCCTGTGCTCAATAAATCATCGAATGTTAAGGGATCAAAATGAACCTTAAAGATCATTTAGTCTCACCCCCTGCTGCCACAAGAAGGGACTCATCCCACTAGACCAGGTTGCTCAAGGCCTTCTCCAACCTGCCTTTGAACACTACCAGGGCTGGGGCATCCACAGCCTCCCTGGACAGCCTGTTCCAGTGTCTAAATGCAGCAGATGGCATGGAAGCTAGCAGGAAGCATCAGCACAGGCAGTCCCATTTTTCAAAGAATGTGTTCTCCAGAATCTCTGTTATCCAAAGACCCACTGTACCAGAAAATTGCAAAATTTGTACTGTCTGATAAAGTTGCTGGTGCTGAAATTCACAGGGAAGCCTTTGCAGTGTCTGGGGAACAGGCAGGTTTGTACATGTGTGTTAGTATCAGCATGATCACATTGTTCTTGACCATGGGGAATACTGTGGGTCAAGGTGGTCTCAAAAACTGCCTTTGGCACCAGGTGCTACTGCATTTGCAAGTGCTGTGCTGAAAGCAGATGTGTGGACTGTGCAGGGTGTGTAAAGTCTGCAGTGAGATTGGCAAGATCAAAAGACAACAAAATAAAATGTCACCAGTGCAAGAATGTGGTTTCTTGTCTGTTCGGTGTGTGGTGTTCTTGGTACCATCCCTCATACAAGACACCCCAGCCTGCCTGCAGGGTTGTCCTGCATGCACTGGTGCTGTTCAGCTGTCTTTGCAGTTTTTCTTCAGAACTCCACAGTGCGGTATTTGGAGCAAATGTTCACTATGTTCCCACAGTCCAATAAACCCAGGAGTTAAAGAAGGTTCTTCATAGTGGTTTTCAGTCTAGAGTCCAGTTTCCTGTCATTTAAGAGTTACTAACTAGACCTGCTCTCTAAACATGGATACTTTTGTGGTTACTCGGTAATGTACTCCTCCACATAACATGGCACAGGGGAAAAAAGCATTCTCCTACAATCCATCTCTGTCCATCAGCATTACAACAGATTGCTGGATTGATTCAAGCTGGTATGAGGTGGTGGCACTGCTGCCAGTCCACTGCTTGTGAGAAGAGAAATCTGTCCCGGACCACCTGCATTCTGCTGTAGTGGAGCTAAGGCAGCTGGCCTCAGGGCAAGGAATTTAGCAGAGAGGCAGAATCGCCTCCCTCACCTGCTGTCCACACTGCTGGAAATGCAGCCCTGGATACTGGTGGTTTCTGGGCTGCCAGTACACATGGCCAGGTTGTGTCCAATTCTGTTATCCCTAGGACCTTGTCCACCAGGCTGTTCTCCATCCACGGCTTCCTCAGATTCATCTGGATGATATCCCTCTCCTCCAGGAAATAAATTGCACCAAGCATCGTGGATGAAGACATTACATAGAGTGGGCAACAGGCCCTGGAGAAACACTGTCCACTGCCCCAGCAAACTGGTCTTTGCTGTTATCAGTTCTGCTTGAGCAAGTACATCATTAGAAGGAGATCCAGTTTTGAAGGAATCAGAAGTGATAAAAGAGACTAGCTAATCACTCAATACTTGTTGCAGTGATTCACTGTACTAAAAATATTGTGTCTTCTCATCGGAACTTGTTTTCATTTCAGCCTCTGTATCCCATACTGCTGAGTCCTGGTAACTGAAATAGCTTTATGGTATCAGAAATTTCTTCCTGCATATTTGTAGTCATTATTAACTCCATACATGATTTGCTGTATGAGCTAAAGAGGCTTGCTAGTCTCAGTCAAAACAGTTTTTTCTCTCTTTATTTTTTTTCTGTTGTGCATTGTTATTTGCTGACTTGTTGTATATTGATTGCTGCATTTTTCACTTTTTAAGTCCAGAGAGATTAACCAGGAAGCAGCTGCAGTATTCTGTAATAGTCTGGATTATGTAAGATACAATGATAACCTTGCTCTGCTCTCACCTACCTCTTTTTGTCCTCAGCTCCCTCACTACAATGTTGATACTCACCTTTACCCTCTTAAGCACATTTTTCAGTTGTTCTGCAAATGCCTCTGAGGAGTCATCTCTTTTGTTTCTAGAAACTCAACAGGGTTTAAGGGCAGATGGCACATGATGAACACATTCTGAAACATTGTGGTGTATTTCACAGAACTACTCTAGCAGACCCCTTCATAGCTGTGTTTTGTACAGTAACTTTTCCAGAAAGCTTGGTTTTAATCTGCAGATTTTCTTTGTAACTGTTATATAATTTCATTAACATTCTTGATAAAGATGTTAAATAGCTGCAGACTTCTGGGATTCTATAGGACAAATCCTTATTTGCAATTACTTAATATCAAGCATTTAATGTATTCCACTGATACTTGTATAACGTGGGGCCAAGAGCAAGGCCTTAGAGAAATTAATGATGTCAACAGTTACTTTTACCTAAATGGACTTGTAATTAATTAAAGAATAATATTTACAGAAAACTCTTCTCTGTGAAACCACGTTGGCTGGGTCTTACTTATGATGCCCTTTAATGTCAATTGTCATTGTGTCTGGAAGATTTCAGACTAAGCTGTACTTACACTCATCACACAGCTTTGTCTTTTTTTAAGTACTGGCACACGAGTTTTATGTTGGGGGTTTGGAGGGGGAAAGACAATATGTTTTGGGAGTTGTTCAGTTGTTTTGTTTTTTCTTAATCCTCAAAGATTTCTCCATTGTTCCAGATTTGTTAAAAGTCATTAATAATTCAGTAATTTTCATGAGATCACTTACCATCCTTCCCTGCAAGTTATTCAATGCACTAGCTTTAAGGTTTAAGCTCTTTTAATAATGCCAAAACAATGTCCAAAACAATGGAGCTGTTCTGTTGAGAGGAAACTGTGACCCGGGGTGTACTTCACACAGAGACATCCATTCCTGCCTGCACAGAACAGTCTGGTGCTGAGTGCAGCATGTGAGAATGAAATCATTGCAGTCGTTCACTTAGCTCTATCACTGTATCAGGTTGGGGTACATCCTGTTAGTTTATCATATCTCTGTTGGTAAGGACACCACACCGGTGCCAGGCAAGCTCTTCCACTGCTTTGCTTTCCTTGGAGTGACATTACCTATAAATCAAATGTTTCCCTGTGCTGCTGCAGGTATTTGGGAGCAGCCCTTCACAGAGCCATGGCCTGGGACCAGCTTCTGGAGCTGTCTAGTCCTAGGTGCTTGCTTAGTGACCTTCCTGGCAAGGGGAGAGTTAATGTCATCCTGGGATGCTGTGTGACTGATGCCGACAATATTTCACTAAGCGTGACATTATTTCTTGAAGTGTTGCTTGACTCTCAAAGCCAGTTGCCTTCAAAATTAAGTAGGTCAGTCTTATCATTAAAATACAGTGGAAAGAGAGTGAGATTGGAGGGAGAGGTGGTTATATTGGAAAGCTCTGCTGAGACATTAATTAGCGCAGTGTCCTCTTTTATGCATGGTGTATCTGGTTCAAAAACTCATCTGAATTATGCTCAAAGGTCTCCTAAATCAGAAGCTTTTGTTTTCAAAAAGTGCAGCTGCATTTCAGAACCAAGCCTCTGTCTTTCTTTGGAAGCAGGTAACTAAAGCCAGGTAGTTACTGAAACAGCCTGGACTGTACCATAGAATGACCATAACCAGAGACAGTCCCAGTGGCTGCCTGGGGAGACAAAGACAAATTAAAGATTAGGAAAATCACAGCCAGTGCTATCAGCTTTTTTTTCCCGTTCTTCCTCGTTGCCAAGGAGGCTCTTGGCCCTCTGTGCCACTGCAGTGTGGGCTGGTCCCTCATCTGCTTTTGGCTGGCCCTGCTCCCACTGGCCAAGGTCCAGGCACTGCCACAGGCAGTCAGTGCTGCCCTGGGCCAGGATGGGTGGTACCTGTGGTGCTGTTTTTGTGGACAGATCCTTTGCCTCATGAGAACCAGAGACCAGCCCATGCAGCAGTAAGAGCTACAGGAAGGAGAAGGGCTCATGCAAAGGCAGAATGTGAATGGGAGACAGACTTCATCTGATTTAAGTACTTGGTAAAGAGGTAAACCTCAAAAGACTTCCACACATAGAATCATGGAATGCTTTGGGTTAGGAAGGACCTTTAAATGTTACTTAGGCCAAGGCCCTCCAATGAGCAAGATTGTCTTCTACTAGATGGGCTTGCTCAGAACACCATCCAAGTGGATCCTGAATGCTTCCAAGGATGGGACACTCACCACCTCTCTGAGCAGCCTATATGTGTCTGGCCACATGCATTGTGAAAAACAACTTCTTTGCATCTAATCTAAATTAGCTCTCCTTCAGTTTAAATCCTTGCTCCTTGTTCTATTGCACCAGGCCCTACTAAATCAGTCCATCCACCAGCCCATCCCCATCATTCTTGTAGGTTTCCTTTAGGCACTGGAGGGACTCAGAGGTCTCCCTGGATCCTTCTCCAGACTGAAAACCCCTGGCTCTCCCAGCCTGTCTCCAGAGCAGAGGGGCTCCAGCCCTCAGAGCATCGTCATGGCCTCCTCTGATCTCATCCCAGCAGCTCTATGTTCTTCCTCTGCTGAGAAACTCAGAGCTGAATATCTTCAATTAGATTTTGCTGAAGCTGCAACTGGAATTTCCAAAAAAAAAAAAAAAATTGGTAAGGCCTGGACCTCTTTAAAAAGCAAGACTGCCATGCGTTAAACAGGATGGTTATCTTGTTGAGGGCTAGAGGAGGCATTTGGAGGAGACATTTGGCATTTTCAGGGGAGTGAGGCCACTGGGGGAATCCTGCAGAGATTCATATTAACACTGGAATGTTCAAAACGTTTCCCTCATGATACAGGAAGAAATGGGCAGGGACTGAGGTCAGGTTTGAGGAGCAGTAAAAATTAGAAGGTAACCACAAAGAACTGCTAAAGCATCTTAGAATACTGAAAAGCATCTTAGACTACTGAGTGGTTGGGTGATGAAATGGCAGATGAAATTCAGTATTATAAAGGGCGCAAATAATATCTATATATTGCCCTTGCAGCCCCTCAAAGATGGTTTGCATTGGTGTTCAAAATGGGGATATCCTGAAACCTTACAGGATTACTTCATACCTTCTTACCCCTAAACTCTTTCCTCATCAAAACATCTTGCCATGCTACATCAAATAGCATCTTTCAAGGTAGAGTCCAACTACCCTGGCCCTGGCCCCTGCCTCAGAAATGCTGTTGTGCAGAGTACAGGCAAAGCAGGGAGGACGCTTCCAGCCTACATGCACTGGCTCCAGGTGCTGCATCAACACCTCCCTGCTGTAGGGACAGGTCACATCCTTGACACAAGTGGCTGGCTCAAAGGTCAGAGGCTGATCTGCAGAGCTCCCTCCAGATGGGGTGTCTGGGTCCATGCCACCCAAAAAAAGTCTGGTCTCTCATGTCCCTGGCCACCTCTCATCACCAGCCACTTTGATACAAGGACTACCGCAGGACAGGAGAGGGAGGTTCCATGGCACCACACCACTGCCAGGCCTGGTGCACACAATGTGGCTCTTCATCACACAGGCTGCCCAGACAGTGCCCTGTCTCACTGTCCCATGCCCCTGACAACTCCCTGTCGTATGCCATGGAGATCCAGGCATCACACAGGCTTCCCCTCCTTCCCACGCCACCTTGGCTCGGCACCTGGCCTTGTGGAGCACTGCAAAGCGGCTCAAGTGTGTTCAGCACTGCACTGAGCAGAGACGTGGCCGAGCCAGGCTAGCTGGCAAGCCCATACTCTCCCCTTTCTCCAGGAACTTCATCTCTGCTCCCAAATTATGGGAACAGTCGCATAGTCAGCACAAGCGAACACAAGGAGCAGATCCCAGTGCCAGTGATGCAGCTGGCAAATTACTTTGGCCTTGTCAGAAGCAATGCCACAGAGAGGGTGCCAGGAGAATGGCATCAAGAGTCCTTAAGGTGGAGGAGTGGCTAGAAACTAAATCAGCATTCTGCAGTCTCACACTGAGAGTACGATCAGCCCTGGTCTCCACATGGGCCAAGTCAGATTGGACTGAAGTTCTACCCCAGACATGGAACAGGCCACTCCAGCCTCTGCAGCAGCCATGTATATGCTTGGCAGCTGTCAGGCATCTAAAGAGAATCTGTCAGCACATCCCCCTCACTTTCATAGTTTCTAGGCTAAACAACTCAGGCTAATGTAGGCTTTCGCCATAAGTTGCTTTGCCCAAAACTCCCTCTTAAGGGAATTTTATTGGGTTTGCTTGGCAGGGTTTTGGTAGAGGCAGGGTTACAGGGATGGCTTCTGTGAGAAGCTTCTAGAAGCTTCCCCCACATCCAGCAGAGCCAAAGCCATCTGACCCCAAGACAGACCTGCCGTTGGCCCAAGCAGAGCCCATCAGCAGTGGTGGCAGTGCCTCTGGGATTTAAGGGAAAAGACTGTGCACAGCATCAGCCACAGAGAGGAGTGGAGGTATATGAGGGCAATAGCCCTGCAGTCCTCCAGGCCAATGCAGAAGGAATGAAAGGAAGTGCTCCAAGTGCTGAAGCAGGGATTCTTTTGCAGCCTGTGGGGCCCAGGGGTAGCAGAGACCCACCTGCAGCCACCAGAGGTCCATCAGAGAGCAGAGACCTACCTGCAGCCCATGGAGGAGTCCAAGAGCAGAGGAAGAGTGTGAGGACCCTCCCCTTGAGAAAGAAGTAGTGGCAGAGACATACTGTGATGAGTTGATCCCATTCCCTGTCCCAGTGCACTGCTGAGGAAGAGGAGGGAGAACTGGGGGGTGAAGCTAAGCTGGGGAAGAAAGGAGGGGTGGTGAGAAGAAGGCTTTACTCTTTGGTTTTATTTCTCTTTTACCCTACTTTGACTTGATTGGTTATAAATTAAACTAATTTCCCAAAACTGAGTCTGTTTTGCCCATGACAGTAAGTGGTGAGTGAGCTCTCCCTGCCCTTATCCTAATCCATGAGTGTTTCATTATACTTTCTCTTCGCTGTCCAGTTGAGGGGGAGAGTGATGGGGCAGCTTTGATGGGCACCTGGTATCCAGCCAGGGACATCCCAGTGAGTTTTCCAGCCAGTCTCAGGTGAACTTTCTCCCTCCCTGTAGCCCAAGCCCCTAACTGAGGTACCAGTACTAACAGGCAGATCAGGCATCAGAGCCAGAGCAGGTTTCTGGCAGGCTGTATGCCCATTACAGAGGGCCACAACACCCCCTTTTGGAATGGCAGCTGGTCACTACACAGCAGCGTCTGCCTTGGAGTGCAGTGTTTGTCCAGCGCTCCCATTCTCTTGAGGAGGAGGGTTAAGCTTTCCTGCCTCACGTTCGGTGCTTTGTGCTTTTATCTGAGCAATAACAAATAAACTTCTTTCCATGGAGTGGTCTTTGATAGAGCTGTTCATCAGCTTTCATCAGTTGTGTGTTCACTGACCATGACAGTGCTGAATATTTTTGCTGTTGATTGACCTGTCAGATCACTTTTCAGCTTTACCAGGCTCTTGGCTTTGGTGGCTTCATATGGTGCAAATGATCTGGGAAAGGGTTGAGTGGTAATACGATTATGAATATATTGACATATTGGAAACCCACATCTCAAACACCATATGCTGTCTAGTTGTCCCATATTAAAAGGGTAGAAAGAAATAATTAGCTGTGAAAGATGACCAGGGTCTTCTGTGTTGCAGATAGTGCAGTACAGATAGATAGCAAACTGATATTACATTTTTCTTACAGCTAGGAAGGACCAGAAGAAGTAATTGTGCATCTAGTCTAAATGCAACAGATAAATTACTTTTCACAATGCACATAATTACACAGTGAAACTCTTGACTTCACAATACCCTGTGACAATAGAAAGTATAAACATGTTCTTGGGCACCACTGAATTCCCCAAATCCAATTATGCGGCAGATGGTAAAAAGATGCCATCAAAAAATAGATAAACACAAAAGGACAATCAGGGGTTAGTAATGATTAGTGTGTATTAATGATTAGTGTAACAGTGTGTCTTTTAGGAGTGGAGCCTCAGCCTAGGCCCCAGTCAGCCTCTCCAGTGGAAAGGCTTCTTGGAGCAACTTAGGCCAGCAATTGTGCTCTCACATCCACACAGGCCATGAGGCTAGTGCAGCAAAAGAGAGCCAAGAAGGCCCTTTGCATAAGATCAAGTTCCAGCAAGGTTTATTCCAGGTGCTAAAGGGGAATCCAGTGCAAAGAAGGGGCAATCATGTGCTTAGCTCAGGCTTGTGTTTTACAGCATCCAGTGACCTTGTGGCACAGGGGTGGAACTGAGGGCAGGCAAGGTCAGTGTCCTATAGGGAAGATAGGTCTGGTCACCAGGGTCCCACAACCAATGGATTAACAAGGAAAACAGAAACCAGGAGAATTTGGGTATCAGGGAGAAGAGACAGGGGTATTATTACAGCGTGTCCTTCCAAGGCCAAAACTTGGGGATTATTTCAATTGGCTTTAGGGACTCCACAGATTAGCAGACTGACTTTCCACATTTAATAAAGTTCATGAAGTGTCGATAAAGCGCTGATATCCATAGACTGGTGACAGGTCTGAGCCTGTTCCCTGGCTGAGTACAATAGGGGACTTCCCTGTAGCAGCTTTATAGAAAATACCTGTGGTTTGCTGTGCCTTTGCCCTCCATTATTATTATCGCAGGGAATCAGTTTGTTAATTCCCATTTCCATGGGAGAGAAATGGAGGATACAGCAGCCAGCACACAAGACCTGACAAAGTGGATGGGAATGAACCCTCACAACAACTTTGGATGTTTCCTTTCAGTAAACGTGGAGACAGCTAATGTGAAGCAGCAGCCAGGAAGCCCTGGAGAGAGGACATGGTGGGCAGGCACAGGGCTGGCTGGGAGACAGGGTGTGAGGGTGGAGGGGGCAGTCTGGCATTCACACCCTGCCCAGCCCTCCTCTTGTTGCCAGCCAGCAACTGTTTGAAGGGCAATGCTCACCGAGAAAAGGCCATCTGAGTCACGGCTGCAGTTGCCAGCTGCTTCCATAAGCACAGCTGGGTCACAGCTGGCCATAGGAGGCTCTGGAGCAGGAAAAGGGAGCAGCTAGAATATGGGGGAAATCATTTCATTAGTGTTGTGTCCCAGGAGGGGAACAGTCACAGAGGTCCTGACCCCCAGGTCAGGACCCAGCTATTGCAGGTCACGTCATGGTTTCACAAATCTGTGAATCCTCACCTCACACTAGTTAGCAGCTAACTGAAGTTTAGATTAGGGACACAAAATCCATGCATTCTTTGTGGGCTTCATTTAATCAATAACATTTTTACACTACAAAGTATGGGGGAGATTCTGTACAGGGATATCATCACTCCAAACCTTTCCCAGTTGCAGAGGTCAATTCCTGATGTGCTGGAGTCCTTGCTGGTGTATTCCTCTGATGGCAGAGGAAGATGACAGTGGGGTGATGTGATGCAAGTACAGGAGGCTCCTGTGTCATGGGCAGGACATTCTCTTGCTGCCGGCACCTCTCCCAGAACCTCATATTTGCTAGGGGCAGGCTGGGACTTTGGAGCCTGCCAGCCAGGCTTTAGAAGTGAGGTTGGGATCTCGAGGCTGCTGCTGGATTTCCCCACTGAATTCTAAGTAAAAGGCACCGCAAGGCATATAATACAATTTAGATGCATTAGTGCCTGATTTATGATTGCAAATTGAATTTTGCCTGGCCAAAATCTCAAATGCTCAAATGATAATTAAATGTGTGTGGTGAGTTTGCACTCTCAGTATTTATTATTTATAGACTGAACTCCCAAAGCACATCATGCACCCAATGCACAGTCACTGAATTCCCAGGATTGTCCTAAGTGGCACAGCATGTCCTTTCCCATGTCATGCACTGATCTGGCAGGTATGTGAGGCCTGGGAGTGCCAGCCAGCCAACAGTGATGCCTAGGGTGATCAGACACAAAATCCCCAGTCACAGCACAGTTGTCACCCTGCACAAACAATAGGGCTGCACCCTGAAGCACAGGGAAAAGACACAGAGCCTGAACCACTTTTAAGTAGTTTGGGGGAAGGATGCAGAATAAACTGTCCCACAGTGCTAATGGCCACCTATTTCTGCTATCAAAAAATGGCATTACTCACGGATACCTGACACTGACAGCGCTGAGCTTTTCAAATAACGTGTCTGAGCACTCCTGTGCAGGACAGAGCAGCGCTGGGCAAGCCAGGGATCCTTGCCTGGTAGCAAACAGGCTATGGAGCAGTCACCATTAACACCAACAGCTAGCTCTGCAATAACCAAGTGGTTCTCACAGTGACCAAGTAAGAATGGACCTTGCAGAGAAGACATAACTAGAAAACTGTTCCTGTAAAACCGCTTGCAGTCACAGTTTTACAGTTGCCAGCTCTACCCTTGACCTTCCTGAAGTTCCATTTTCATAATGCAGATAGAGAGAGACGGAGCTTTGAAACAGGACTCTGCTGGCAAAGCAATATCAGGTCCCCCTTCCTCCTCACCACTGTGGATAGCAGGAGCAATGAAGTTCAGCACAGGAAAGAGGCAGTCCTGATCTGCCAAGAGCATCTGAATAGCAGCATTGAACATCCCAGATGGGACCATTTTGATCACCTCACCTGCCATGCAGCTGCAGAGTTAACGTAAATTCTGACAAGCTTCAGTTTTCGCTTAGCTGGAACTTGCCTTTTGCACAGAGGCACTGCAGATTAAATCCTTCGCATTGCAACATGACTGGCCTGGTCTTCCACAGCTCTCCCCAAGGCACAGACCAATTCTCCTGTAACTAGGAAAAGCCCTTTGAAGTGACCAAGTAAAGACTTTTAGGGGCCCTAGGGGACTGAACAATGGATGTCTGTGCCCATGTCTGCACACATGCACGCACCAATGTACTTTTGCTGTGGGCTGACCTCGTCCAGGGCATGGTCTAAGCTGCCACTTGGGTACAGCTATGCTACACAGCAGGACAACGTGGGCTGTAGCCAAGGACATCAGCAGGGCAGAGAGATGCCTCAGGAGTTCCCAAGTCTGCCCACAACCACAGCTAGGTTGAGCTACCTTAGCAGCCCCTTGGAACCATAGATTCCATCTTGGCTTGACTCCTTTCAGTTTGCATTGCTCACATAAAGTAGTAGGTTACTGCTGCAAGGTGATGAAGGACGATTTGGGTTCATTTTCTTATTTCTCTACTGCTTCATTAGGCACACCCGGTGCTGCCTTTCCTGGGGATGGGGCAGACCCCATGCTCGTGTCTTCAGGCACAGGTGGAGTGTCAGAGCGGCCCCAGGTGCAGAGGAGCTGTGGGACTGTGCCGGGGGCCCCAGCGCGAATGCCGGCATCTGTCGGTGACCGACGGTCGTGACACCAGCGCTGCTCGCTGCCATACGCGTCAGCGTGGTCCCACGGCCCAGGGCTGGTGCCCGCGCGTGGAGAGTGGGGGCGCTGGGCGTTACAAGGGGTACAGCATGGAAATAGTTGGCACTGGGTGCTACTGGGGTGCAGCACGGGGAGAGGGGACGCTCGGGGTTGCGGGGGCGCAGCCTGCGCCGGGGCGTCGGGGGTTGCCGCAGAACGATACCGGGAGCGGCGCAGCCGGTTCCAGGGGTCCAGTCACAGCCCGCGGCGCGGTACGGGCGGTTTCGCGGTACGGCTCGGGGGGCTCGGGGCGGTGCCGACCGCCGGGTCACGGCTGAGAGGCGGCGCCCGAGCCGCCGCGGTGCCGG